>QRDG01001383.1:0-132208 GCA_012064385.1 Puccinellia tenuiflora
TTTGCACAGAGCGCAGGAATGTCTTTGCATTTCGAAAAACTTCACGAGTGTGAACAACTCATATGTGTATGTCTTTAATTTTTCAGAATTTTTCATAATGTTTTACTATTTTTTTATTTTGTCGAAAAAAACAGGAGCATGTGAGCTCGGGTGCCATTGTGAATTTCCGAAGGAAAACTAAGTTGTTTTTTTAAGTGTTGTATGGTAATATTGATCTAACTATCGTGAATTCTTCCATTAAATTTTAAATTTTAGGGAATTGTATTAGGAGTAGGTTTTCTCTTATAGCTTTACCTCCATTAGATAATGAACATTTCAGATGCAAATTGTGTTCCGTGACATTACAAATTATTTGGGGATTTTTAATCTAAGGAATAATGTGTATTTTAGTTATCATGAATTTTTCATGATTATATAATGTAATGTGGTGAAACAACTCTATTAACTTTGCACATCGCATCCTTTTGTTTTTGCAAAAAATGTGGTAGAGAAAAGTCACTACAGTGATTTTTCAAAGAAATAAATATACGATGGCCGGTTATACATCCCACTTCTCTATCCAAACATGAATTTTTCATGTTTATAATGTACCGTGGTGATATAGTTCTATTAGCTGATCATGTGTTAGCAAGGGAGTAACATTGTGCATCTACAAATCTATTTCCCTTCCATATATTTGCTATACCTAGTACTCCATCCGTTCCACAATATAAGATGTTTAGATGTTTCACATGTTGTCTAGATTCGGACTAAAAGAATGGAAAGTGGGTGAACACATACACTAAAACATGTCTAGATACATGTGGTACAAATGTGAATTTGGAAAAAGTCTAAACATCTTATATTATGAAACGGAAGGAGTAGTACTTTTCATCAAGGAGTTATCGGTCTCCCTGTTCTTAAATGTAGACATATTGTGTCAGTATCTAGTAACCGCAACTCTGTTTTTGACAATACATTCCGCATTCGGGGTGACGTTTTGGCTCCCAGGAGTATATACACCCGGTATTTGAAACACATTTTGAACGCGTTTTGAAATCCAAAAAAAAAAATGATCCCATAAAGATCTTAACATGCTATATGTTTACGAAGTCGTTTCACAAAAAACCAACATCTTTTAAGGTGTAAGTAAAGAAGACAAATTTTGGTGGTAAAATAGGGCTTTTTACGAGACATTTTTTAATCTTTTTACACAAAGCACAACAATATCGATTTTTTACGAAACGACTTTGTGACCACATAGTATGTTAAGTTGTAATCCGTAAATTTTATTTTGATTTTTTTTGACATTTTAAAGTATGTTTTTCAAATTGTACCCGGATGCCAAACTGAATTTCCGCATTCTCATTTAGTTTCAAATTACTCCACGTAATAGCTTTTGTTAGGACCATTCGTCAATTTCTTTGGAGCAAGTGGCGACACCTCACCGCGACGCCCCCCAATAATCCCGGAAAAACGAAAAGGAAACACAAATCGACCAGCCGTATAAACTCTGGAGTTGAAGACCCGATCGATCACCGCACGAATCAATCCTCAAGAAGTCCACCCTCCACCGAACACAGATCGATCCATCGACCACCATGTCCGCCGACGGCGCGGCGGGGCCGGACACCGACGCCCCGTCCGGCGCGGGCCTGGAGCTGGCGCAGTTCGGGGCGGGCTGCTTCTGGAGCGTGGAGCTGGCGTTCCAGCGGCTCCCCGGCGTGGGCGCGCACGGAGGTGGGGTACTCGCAGGGGCACGTCGACGCGCCCACCTACCGCGACGTCTGCGGCGGCGGCACGGCCACTCCGAGGTGGTGCGCGTGCACTACGACCCCAAGGAGATCCCCTACCCCGTCCTCCTCGACGTCTTCTGGCCAAGCACAACCCACCACGCGCAACAGACAGGTACTCCTACGTGCCTACGTGGTCCTCGTCGGGGAATTCCGGTGCGAACGGCTGATCGAGCCGATCTTGTTGCCTCGCCGGCGGCGTTCCAAGGTTCAATGAACCTGGAACGGGTCTTGGGGGCTGACTTGTCCTCAGCAAGTTTGACACTTTGTGTGTGTGTGTGTGTGCACATAATGCCAGTAGTTATCTATACTTATCTGCCCGTTTTTCTGTCCAGGGACGAAATTTCAAATACGAATAGTAGGTAGTAGTGAATTTGCCTGTTATACGAAAAAATACTGTGATAGCTCACAACGAATAGATCACTCTATTGCCTGATTCAACTCACAACGAATAGATCACTCTATTGCCTGATTCAAAGGAACTTCTGGTCGAATAGAAAACTATTCTACTTACTTCGTCCCAAAAAGGATGTCATAGATTTGTACAAATTTGAATGTATCTAAACATGATTTAGTATAGGAAACTTTTTAGGACGGAGGGAGTACTAAAATTGGCTTCAACAGAAGACGATGTTTTTTAATATGAAAATAAGATAATGTCAGCACTTCGAGGCTGGCAACATCTATTTTAGATGGCCAGTAAACTAGTTGCGCTTGCGCTTCTGTCTGAATTCTGATTGATCCCTTGCCGCCGCCATGTGTACACATCAGGGCAACGACGTCGGGACGCAGTACCGGTCGGGCATCTACTACTACACGGCGGAGCAGGAGACGCAGGCGCGGGAGTCGCTGGCGGCGAAGCAGCGGGAGTGGAAGGAGGAGATCGTGACTGAGCTCCTCCCGGCGAGGAGGTTCTACCCCGCAGAAGACTACCACCAGCAGTACCTCGAGAAGGGCGGACAGTCCGCCAAGAAGCGCTGCTCCGACCCCATCCGCTGCTACGGGTGAGCCTCCATGCCTCACCATCAGTGTCGCGCCGTCCCCTGTGTTCCCAAGGTGAAACGGTCACCGTGTCCTCGCCGGCCGGTGTACTCATGATCTGAGGACACGATCGGCGTGGTTGTGTTGGATTAGTACCAAATATTGTGTTTGTGTTGTAATAATGCTCGTAGCCTGTGAACTTGTGAAGCTGCTGTCCAGTACCTTTTTTGTTTGATGACTTGATCCGTCACTATTTTCAAATGTTTGATTGCTTAGTGCAATGTGCAGAATCAGTTTGTTATGAGAGGAGGTGCGACGGGAGCGGCGCCGTGCTTTGGAAAGGGTGAGCCAGAGGGGACGAGGGAGGAACGAGAGGGAGGAGTTGCGGGAGAGAATGACAAGGTCGGCCCGTCGGTGGGCAGTGTACCCCGGGCACACCACAAGATATCACATACTCCGTATTGGGCAGTGATCCTTTGCAACAAATTCTCGACCATGCTACTACTCATGGGCTAGTTCATAAGATTCGGGAGGCGTGGCACTATATCGCCAATCGCCAATCCTATACCCCGCATACCGCGGGGCGTAGGAAGCTCCGCGTACCCCCGGGTCGCGGGGATGGGCCGGCCCATTAAATGTGTTTTTGGTTGTTTTGTCTGTGTTTTATTTTCGTTTTTTTCTGTTTTTTTTCTTTTTTTTTCGGTTTTTTGTTTCTTTTATTTTTTTCGTTTTTCTTTTTTCTTTTATTTTTTCATTTTTCTGTTTATATTTTTTGTTTTTCTTTTTTTAACGTTTTTTTCTTTTTTCTATTTTTGGTTCTTTTTATTTACTTTTTCGTTTTTTCTTTTTTCGTTTCTTTTTTTTGTTTTTCTTTTGTTCTTATTAAAATAAATAAATAAAAATCACCGATATTTTTCTGTTCATTTTTAAAAATTGTTCAAAAATAATTTTCGTTCACTTTAAAATCGTTCGAAGTTAGTTTCGTTCATAAACCTTTTTCCGTTCATTTTCTAAAATTGTTCAAAAATAATTTTTGTTCACCGATTTTTTTTGTTCACTTTTTGAAATCGTTCAAAAATAATTTTCGTTCACTTTTAAAATCGTTCAAAAATAACTTTCGTTCATAAAAAATTTATGTTCACTTTTTAAATCTGTTCAAAAATAATTATTGTTCACCGACATTTTTCTGTTCACTTGTTAAAATTGTTCAAAATTAATTATCGTTCACTTTTTAAAATTATAAATTGTTCAAATATGAAATTTGTTCATATTCAAAAAAATGATTTATATTCAACAAATTTTTAGATTGGAAAAATGTTCATATTAAAAAATTGTTAAAACTTGAAATTTGTCCAGATTCAAAATAAACTTTTGAAAAATAAACTTTGAATATTTTCAAATCTAAACATTTTAATATAATTAATTTTAGGAAATGTAAACATTTTTAAATCTGAACAATTTTTATTTAAACGTTTCAAATCTGAACATTTTTAATTTGAACGTTTTTCAAAATAAAAAACAGGAAAAAGAAAAATACCAAAAAAAAAATCTGATCGGAAGCTTCCAGAAGCTTCCCAAAACCAAAGCTTCCAGCGTACGCCGTATATATATTAGCTAACTTTGTGTAGTTGAGAAAAAATTAGCCGTAGCTAGCTAGGTGATCCGCCCATGCACGGCCATCATGCATGTGCAGCGATGACACGGCCACGTACGTACGTACTCTTTATATATTTGTGCTTATTTTTAGTTTTTTGTGTAAGTAGTAGGTAGTTGGGGAAATTAAGGAAACCATAGTCATAAATTAATTAGTTAGCTGCTGGCTTTGGATTATATCAGCAGAAGAAAGTTTGAATCAATATTGATCGATCGGCTCTAGGAAGCCCACAACATGCACCGGTCGGTCGAAGAAGAAGAAAAAAGAGTAGCAGCTAGCGCGCTTTCAAGAAAAAATCGCCAGCTAGCACGTACCGGGTATCGAATCGAAGAAACTAATGGGCCGGCCCATCTGAGCGCAGAGGGCACGCGGAGCTACACAAACGTCCGCTAAAGGCGGGGTATAGGAGCTCCCGCACTATATTAAGTACTTCTGTCTATGCAGACGGCGCGGCATTGTTTGTGGATCCCAAAAAAAAATGACACGTGTTATAACATGGATCTTGAGGAATGTGCTGTTAGAATTGGGCCCATATGTAGCAGCCCAATTAGCAAATTCAGAAAAATCTCAAAGCCTATTTTGGTGGCAGCTCACACATGTGAGTGGCAAGGGGAGTGGGAACTAAAGTTTAGTCTCACCTTGCTAGTTTGAGAGGAGTTGCACCACCTTATATAGTGGAGTGTTGTGTTACTTGGTAAGCTTGTGAGAACAAGAGCCTCTCTCACGCGCTCCTCCTCCTCCGCCGCCGCTCGCACGCACGCACCGCCCGCCCGTCTCGTCACGACACGCCGCGCCGCGCTTGGCCAAGGGGTACACACAAAGAGAAGGTGAAGATTACTTCGATACCTATTCACCTGTCGCTAGACTAACCACAATTCGTGTACTACTTTCCCTGGATGCCTCTTATGGTCTTATCGTTCATTAAATGGACGTAAAGTCAGCTTTCCTCTATGAAGAGTTGGAAGAGGAGATCTATATGGATCAGCCTGACGGGTTCGTGGTAAAGGGTGAAGAGAGAAAGGTATGCAAGCTGTTGAAATCCTTGTATGGACTGAAACAAGCACCTAAGCAATGGCATGAGAAGTTTGATAGAACTTTGACTTCTGCAGACTTTGCCATTAATGAGGCGGCTGATAGGTGTGTTTCTTATCGCCATGGTGGGGGCGATAGTGTCATATTATGCTTGTATGTCGATGACATATTGATATTCAGTACAAGCATGAATGTGATAAATGAGGTCAAGTCTTTCTGTCAAAATGTTTTGACATGAAAGATCTGGGAGAAGCTGATGTAATTCTGAACATCAAGCTGATTAAGGATGAGAGTGGAATTGTTTTAACACAATCACACTATGTTGAGAAGGTCTTGAGCCGATTCGGCTTTATAGACAGCAAGCCTTCTCCAACACCTTATGATCCCAGCATGGCACTTCGAAAGAACAAGAAAGAATCGATAGATCAATTGAGATACTCTCAAATAATTGGTTCACTCATGTACCTCGCGAGCGCGAAGAGACCTGATATCTCATATGCTGTAAGCAAGTTGAGCAGGTTCATGTCAAACCCGGGTAATGATCATTGGCTTGCACTTGAAAGAGTCATGCGCTATCTGAACGATACAATGAGTTATGGGATTTACTATTCTGGACACCCTGCTGTGCTAGAGGGATATAGTGACTCGAACTGGATTTCAGATGCTGATGAGCTTTACGCCACAAGTGGGTATGCATTTACCCTTGGAGGTGGCACAGTGTCATGGAGGTCTTGTAAACAAACCATATTGACGAGGTCAACCATGGAAGCAGAACTTACTGCTTTGGATACAACCACTGTAGAGCCAGAATGGCTGCGTGAGCTCTTGATGGACTTGCCAGTGGTTGACAAACCATTGCCGGCCATCCTTATGAACTGTGACAATCAAACGGTGATTGTCAAAGTGAACAGTGCTAAGGATAATGTGAAGTCATCAAGACACGTTAAAAGACGTTTGAATCTGTCAGGAAATTGAAAAACTCCGGAGTAATTACTGTTATGCTGTGTTTGGATGCACTGAATTGAGCTCCGAATTGAATTGGCAATGGAATACCAAATCAACCAATTCAATGGAATACCATATTTGTTGTTTGGATGCACGTGGTATTCACATATAGAATCGAAGTTGCAATGGAATTCTAAATCTTGTTTGGATGTACAATGTGTGGAATTGAAAGTTTTTTTGACTTTGAACAATATATATTGTGTAATATGAATGAAAATAAACATGTATATCAGAATGTTTTAATATTATTTTTCACATAATCATGTTTCATTTCGAGATGAACAAAAAATCAGAAAAAATCAGAAAAAAGGAAGTGACTGTGAGCCATGGCCTGTCTAGATCAGGGAGGAGCTCGCCCTCGGCGGGCAGAAGAGGCCCGCGGCGGCGCGACCTAGGGCAGAGGAGGCCCGCGGCGGCGCGACCTAGGGCAGAGGAGGCCCGCGGCGGCGCGACCTAGGGCGGTGATAGCCCGCGGCGGCGCGACGGAGGGAGGAGCTCGCCCGCGGCGGCGCGACCTAGGGCAGAGGAGGCCCGCGGCGGCGCGACGGAGGGAGAGCTCGCCCGCGGCAGCCGGAGCTCGATTCCTTCATAGGGGAGGAAGATGACGGCGCGGCGGTCGCCGGGGAGCGTGCGCAGGCGGAGGGAGCGAGCTCGGGGAGGACGTGAGGCTGAGGAGGCGGAAGGAGCGAGCTCGGGGAGGACGGAGCGAAGCGGTTGCCAATTCAGAGCCAATACCGAGCTCTGGAGCTCGGAAACGAGCGACGGGTTAGTTTGACTCGCGGAAGGGTGCGTTCGGAATTGGGCCACGATTCCACGACCCAATACCTAACACATCCAAACAGCGGAATTGGGGCCTCAATTCCAGATTCCCTAATACCAAGCCCAATTCTGTGCATCCAAACAGGGGGTTACGTATATTCAAACACACAAAAACCTGGCAGATCCCTTTACAAAGGGACTATCACGAAATGTGATAGAGAGTGCATCGAGGGAGATGGGTATGAGACCCATGAGTGTTACACCATAGTGGTAACCCAACCTATGTGATCGGAGATCCCGTGAAGTAGGACCTGGGAAAAACAAACTAGTGGTTTAACGGATGAGAGCTTTTTGTTACCCTCTCTAAGTGAAGATGCACGAGATCTCAGAAAGCTGTAAGGCAGGTTGGCAACATGCTTTAATGTGGTTCTATTGGCTATTTATAGCAAAGATGTTGTCCTACAGAGCATTCTTGAAAGAACACACCTATATGAGTTCCGACTGTTAAACGTCGCAGTCTATGAGATTTGGGTGATCTCTAGTAAACTCATGAAGAGACCAGGGAGTACGACGCATATGCTCCACCCGCGGGGTAGGCTACTGGCAGCCAGGTACTGGTTATGACTTTGAGTGAAGTCTATTGGCACCAAACTTGCAATTCAAGGTTTGTCAATTGTTCAAGTTGCTAGTAGATATAGCTTGAAGCTCTAGGCGGAAGTTCAACTTAACAGTCTCTGCTGAAACACTGGTATATAAACAAGAAACGAGGTTTGGCAAATATCTCTAAATGGGGATTTGAGATCTGGTGGGGGATTGTTAGAATTAGGCCCATATGTGGCAGCCCAATTAGCAAATTCAGAAAAATCTCAAAGCCCATTTTGGTGGCAGCTCACACATGTGAGTGGCAAGGGGAGTGGGAGCTAAAGATTAGTCCCACCTTGCTAGTTTGAGAGGAGTTGCACCACCTTATATAGTGGAGTGTTGTGTTACTTGGTAAGCTTGTGAGAACAAGAGGCTCTCTCACGCGCTCCTCCTCCGCCGCCACTCGCACGCACTGCCCGCCCGCCCGTCTCGTCACGACGCGCCGCGCCGCGCCGCGGGTTGCAGGAATCTCGCCGAGCCGAGCTTTATTTTTGGAGTCTGGGAAAAACGGTTTGGACGGACGCGTCACAGTTAGTCGGTTCGGGTCGCTCCCGGATCGTGGGCTACTGTAACCGACCTAATACGTGCGCGACGTGGACTTGGCCCACGTTGTACCCGTTAGGGTTTTCCCATGCCGCACTATATAATGTCGTGCACTGCGTGCGCCGCAACAACTCTGAACCAATCTAGGTTTTGCCGAACTCGTGCCTTGCGCCGCCACCGTAGTCTACTCCATCCCGTGCGCCGGCGTGCACCGGCGAACAGGACATCAGGTCTCCGGAACAACTCGCCTTTGCGAGCCTGTACGGGAGAGGGCGAATAAGGTTTTTGGGAAGCGCTCCGCGCGACTGCTCAAGTTCGTCATCACGGCTCGTCTTCCCGGTCGCTCGGCGGGACCTATAGCTCATCGTCTTCAACGCCGTCTTCTTCGACCGGTCATCGCCAACGTTGTCGTCAACAACATCGGTACTGCAACGGCAACGGCTACGACTACTTCCTCCACCACGGATCGGTACGTGTTGCGTGATCCGATCTGCTGGCTTAACATGTTTTCTGCTAGTATGCTGCTGTTCATGTTAGTTAATACTTCTAGTATGTTTGAGATTAACATGTTAGTAGCGATTGTTGTCATGCTTAATATTCTGGAATTAATCATGGAATTATTGCCTAATTTCTCAACATGTGCTGCAGACGCTGCAATGTGTCTTAGGAGATTTTTCTATTAAATATTTAGGGTTACCTCTACATTTTCAGGATCTTAGGAAAGAAGATCTCCAACCTTTAGTTGATAGTCTTCTTAAAAGGCTAGCTGGGTGGAGGGGTAAGCTGCTTTCATCAGCTGCCAAGAGAGAATTAGTACAGTCATGTCTAGCCAGCATTCCCGTTTACATGCTTTCCTTCTTTAAATTCCCTAAATGGGCTATAAAGTTGATAAGTACACGACTAGCCAACTGCCTCTGGGATGATGAGGAAGGAAACCGTAAGATACATTTAGCCAATTGGCAATCTGTGTGTATGAAAAAGATGTATGGTGGATTAGGAATCCCAAACCTAAATGATCTGAATATCTTCTTGATTGGATCATGGGTGAAGAGATATATACATGGGAAGGCACCCTGTGGAAAAAGGTAATAGATGCTAAGTATAACACCAAAAATCCCAATATTCTGTGCTGCCAGGACATGCACCCATCCACCTTTGAAGGGTGTTATGTGGGCGACCAAAGCAGATGAATGGGTTTTAGATGAAAGGTAGGGAATGGAAAATTAGTCAGATTCTGGAAAGACATTTGGTTTGGAAACTGCCCCTTGTCAACCCAGTACTGGGACATTTACTGCATTGTTAATCAGCAAACTAGAATAGTTGAAGATTTGTGGGATGGAACACATCTTAGGGTAGACTTTAGGAGAACCTTTAATGAAGAATTAATGGTCCAATGGCAAGAGGTGTTGACCATTGCCATGACCTTAGAGCTGTCTGATGAGGAGGACCGGTTGATTTGGTAGTATGACACTAATGGAGTTTATTCCTCGAAATCAATGTATGCTATAGTTAACTTTAGACGGATAACTCCCATTTACTTACCTGTTGTTTAAACAAAATTATGACTAGAGATAATTTGAAAAGGGGAATTCCCAAACCACCAGAATGTAATATGTGTAGTGAAATAGAATCAGTCTCTCATCTCTTTTTCGAATGCATTGTAGCTAAGAATGTTTGGTGTATTGTTGAACAGGTGTTTGATGTACATATCTTTAACTTTGAAAGTTTAGCTTCTAAATGGCTTTGCAACACTAGATACATGCATCTTAACATAGTGTCTTCAGTTGTGTTGTGGAGCATTTGGAATAATAGAAATGGTTTAGTGTTTAACCGTTGGATCTAGATTAATATTAAGCAGGTCTAGCGTTTGGCACTATCCTATCTGAAGCTGTGGGTGATCCCCCTCCAAGACACGGGGGTGGAAAACTCCAACAATTCATGGATGTTCTTGTGGAAAGAATCAAGGCGCCTTTGCTGATAGAGCCAAGCTGAGCTTCATGAACTTTGGCTGGAATTCTACCTGGGCTGCGACATCTGCTTCACCATATGCTGGAAGGTCAACGATGGAGTACCTAAAGAAGCACTCGGATAAAAGCAAAGCCATACATGTGGTACTGTGATCCAACGCGCTTGGTGATGAGGCGTGATCAGAGAGTGTTGTAGTATAGTGTTGGACATGCTATGAGATGTTGTTTCAAAACTTGAGCTTTTGAGCTTCGTTTGGTGCTAGTGACCTGGAGGGTATATCCCCTGTCGAGGTCTAATTTTGTTGTAAGAGGGCTTTCGGTCCATGTTAGGATTGGCTAGCGTTTTTGTTTTGTTAAGTCTGGAGTGATGAATATGGTGACATGAAAAGACGATGTATGGTTTCGTTTCTGATGGAATGGAACCAGGGAGGAGCTCCCTGTGAATCTAAAAAAAATGATGACATGAAAAACATTTACACTATCATTTTTCTATCTTCGGAGAGGTTACTGGTCTTTGCATAGCTCAGTGGTCCCCATTTAATGCAAGGTTTGTCAATCTTGATGAGGTTATTGAGGGTCTTCCGATGGAGCGGACCACATTCCCTCTGATATCTTGGCATTCCTCTTTCAGTTTGGCGCCTTTGGAGAGACGACTTCCAACCCCCTGAGGAGAAATAGCTAATAAATTTTTGACATGGAATGAGAAGTATTTAAACACGGTCAGCCGCACCACCCTTCTCTCCCAATCCATCTACCATTTTACACCACTAATTGTCCCTCCCGAAGTTTGCAACATTAAGGTTATTGGTGCCCAATGCAAGGTCAATTGGCAAATAGTGTGCTTTGTGTTGACAAATTATCTAGGGCTCTTCGTTTGTTGTGGCCTTTGCTCGAATGGACGGACCCTTCGAAGATTTGGATTGGCATGGGCAATCCTTGCACGAAAGAGGACATGGATCTTTTCTACGCTGCCACTACCATCACGTTAGGTAATGGGAAAAGGTTGTCGTTTGGGACACCCCTTGGGTTGATGGTGGTTGTTATTGGCAAATGTGTCCCAAGTAGGAATAAGATGGGCATACAACCCGCTTGTTATTGGCTTGTTGCTACTTGCTAAGGAGTAAGGTGTATGTAGCCATGGAGCGGCCTAGTTGGCCCAGTTAAGGAACATTTTACGACATTTCTCTTGCCGTTCCACGATTATGTCCGGAGCTGCCCTCTGTGCAGCTACGGTAAATTGACCCATATGTCAGATGGCTACCAATCTATCTGATGGTCCGGATTTTTTCATGTTGAGATCTAATAACCAAACATGTTTTGACTACCACCTATGGACACCACTACCCGTGGCCTTACAATTGGAGGGAATGGATTCAACACTTTCCCTCGGTAGTTTCTACTACGTAACATGCTTATTTTGAATACTATCGTCAAAATCCTGGGTCCGCCATTAGATTCTTGTAAACTCTATGAATATATTTGTTAGACACTGATGCTCTAGAGCTTTCCCCAAACATTTTGAGGCAACTATATCATATCAAAGAAGCACATATAATCCATAGAAGCGATATTTTCTTTTGTTATGAGTAATTTTACACCTACCTCAAGCGAGCATTTCTTATTCTATGTTGATGATGCTAGTCGTATGAACTAATATTTATTAATCCACCCTTGTATTCTCCTCTACACAAAGGTATTGGACGATTTAGGGTGTTCAATTAGACATGAGGAAATATATCGGGCTTCATCGATTAGCAAATGCTTAATCTTGTTAGATATAGTGTAGTGAGTTTAACAACAAAAAAAACTTATAGGGGTCCTATGCTTATTATTAAGAAAAAAAGGTAGAATTTGTGTTGCAAATTATGCTCACCAAAAGTATATCTCTGATTATAAATGTTAAAATGAATAATTTTCATATTATATATTATGACTACAAGATAATCACGTGGTTAATTACATTACACATAACTCAAAATATTGTGAACCTTAAAACCTTAATTCCGAAAAGATAAAAAAGTTGGGTATGAATCCATTTCTGTTACTAAGGTAGGTTATCATTTTTCCATTTCTGTCCAAAGTTGGGTATGAATCCATTTCTGTCTTCGGTCTGATGATTTATGTCCCCCAAGGACCTCATGCTCATTTGTGGCAGTGGCGTCGCAAAATCTACCAAATGCATCAGTTTAGCAGTAGGCTAGAAATTAGTTAATTTTCTTCGACTTTTCTTGCCAGATTTTAGTCACACATTTCACAGCACTACCAAATATACACAAGCATGAGCTCAAGAACACTAAAAAAAAGTAATTTTACATGAAAAGATACTCATCTGCCCATGTCTTTGGTCTTTAGGTTACTCCTTGTGGCCTTATTCACCTTATGGAATTTATCATCTTGTGCCCTTTTGATTGGAATATTTATGTCATTCTTTGGAACTTCATTTTCACTAAGTGTGGATTTCTCACACCATAGATATCGTAATCTGCCTCGAATTCTTCATTATAGCTCTATGTAGAATAGTTTTCTCTATTAAGCAACATGTCCTCACATTTGGACAATCTTTATTATCATGCCCTCTTCCTTGCATTTATAACATTCAATGTTACTAGGGTGAGAAGTCGAAGCATTTGAAGATTCGACCTTGGATGGAGTTGCCTCCTTTATAATCGCGTGGCTTGCCAACAAAAATACAATGTTCATCTATTTTTCCATCTCCTTCTCATTAACGTTAAAATAATGATTCCAATGGTTTAATGTCTTGATAGGCTAGTTGGGCGACTCTTGACTTGTTGCTCTGCTTGGACATCATGATGCACATGTCCCGGTAAATTTTGATGCAGAACCTTGTCTTTCATTTCTTATACATCTTCTTCGAGCCCATGAATAAATCTGGCCATGCTTGCTTCATACAGCTCCTACACTCATGTTCTAGATAACAATATGCACCCTATATACCCCTGAATGGACAGGTAGCCAACCTGGAAGGAGCCGGTGGCAGCAGTGCCTCCTTGGTACAGCTAAACAATTCTCTCCAAAACTAGACCCCCAATCCTCTGCCCCCGCTCGCACATTCCATTTCTTTTAGACCAATCCAAGATAAAATTTCATTCTGGAAAAGATTGGCATTCGCAAAAAAGAGTTATTCATTCGGATCGATATGAGGACCCAACTATGTTACAAGGCAGGAATCCATTTTCCATATTTGAAGTAGGTTGACCTCTATGCTTCTCTGTTGGTACAACTCGAAACATAGGAAGCATGCATGCTATCTCATGAAATAACATTCAGATCGATATGAGTTACCAACTATGTTGCATGGCAGGAATCCATATTCCATATTTGATGCGGGTTGACCTTTGTGTTTCTCTCTTGGTACAACTCAAAATAGATAAGAACACAGGAAGCACACATAGTTATCTTACAAATGAAAGCCTTGCGATTATATGTGCATTATAATGGATTTGCAACTGTGTTTTCTATAATATCTACCAACACTAGAAGTACCTTAGCGGAACTGCGGGAGTCTGAGTGTACAATGGTCCTAGTGAAGTGCTATGGAACGAAGTGACTACACATGATGTTCTTTAGTTGTGTCCATGTTTCTGACGTCGTTCAACACAACACAATTGATTTCAGAAAACTATAGCATAACGACAAACTCGGTTGATACAACATACTACAACACCATAGGTCAGTACCTACAGTTTGCAACCACATGTGCCAATGTGGTTGTGGTGCATGAAGGGCCCCGTATCGTGCGGCACACGGTGGGGCAGGAAGCGGCAAAGCGTTCACAAGTGCACTGAAGGTTGTGCTCTGATACGTCTCCGACGTATCTATAATTTTTGATGTTCCATGCTTGATTATATATCAGTGCCACATGTTTTTATAATGTTTTCATATCATTTTGGCATGATTTATGGAACTAACCTATTAACAAGATGCCCAGTGCCAGTTCCTGTTTTCTGCTGTCTTTTTGTTTCAGAAAAGTTGTTCTCGGAAGTTTCTCAATGCGCTGAAAATTTACGGGATTTATTTCCAAGCTGAAACAAAGACGGAGCCAGAAGGACGCCCGGAGGGGGAGGCCACAGCCTCCAGACGCCCTCCAGGCGTGGCCCCACCCTAGGCCGCGCCTGGGCCCCACCTGGGCGGCTCCTTCGCCTCCTCGAGTCGCCTCTTCGCCTATAAATTAGTCTTCGACCCAAAAACCCTAAGTACCCGATAATATTTTCCAGAAGACGTCCGAGGCCACCGCCATCGCCAACCCTAGTTCGGGTGGATTCTGCAGCTCTTCTCGGTACCCTGCCGGAGAGGGAATCGACACCGGAGGCATCTACACCACCATGCCTGCCTCCGGAGTGATGCGTGAGTAGTCCACCAGGGCACTACGGGTCCATAGCAGTAGCTAGATGGTTGTCTCTCCTCCTTGTACTCCATTATTTAGATCTTGTGAGCTGCCTATCATGATCAAGATCATATTATCTGTAGCTGCTACATGATTGTGTTTGCATGGATCCGATGAATTGTGGAAGTCATTACTTTTGTTCATCTGTGTGTTATGTTTTATCTATGATCTTGCATGCTCTCCGATGCTAGTGGATGCTTTGGCCAAGTAATTATTAGTGTTGTATGAGGGAGTATTTATGCTAGATAGTGGGTTCATGCCTCTCTTTGTCTGAGCTCGGGTTGACAGAAACGATTAAGACTAGAGATGTGCTGTTGCCCCTAGGGAGAAAACAACGGTGTGATTTTCTTGTGTTATTTACATTGCTTACATTATGTACTTTGCTAATTGCAATGATCTGTTGCTTGCAACTTAATACTTTTGGGTGACATGCTGGATAGCGATCCCGGGGTGGATTATTAGTCATCGATGCAGCTGGATAACGGTCTATGTATTTTGACGTAATGCCCATATTATATGAAACGGTGAACTATATTGTTTTATGATAGCATTGCTGTGCGGCCACAATTCTATCAATTCATATACTGTAATTTGTTTACCCATCATGTATATCTTTTGGAGAGACACCGCTAGTGATCTGTGGACCCTGTCCTATTTTCCTACATTGTTTACAACCGTTTTAATAGCTTTTCATCATCATTTGCTCGCTGGTCATATTTCACTCTCATCATATTTTACATCTGCATAATTAATCCTTTGTGCTCGGCAAGCCAGAGAGATTGACAACCTCTCTGTTTCGTTGGGGCAAAGTACTTGTTTGTGATTGTGTGCAGGTCCGCGTTAATCTATAAGCGCCAGAGTAGATTGACACCTCGCTAAGCCTTCTCCAAGTCCTACTGGATCTGACAACCTTGGTTTTGTAATCAAGGGAAACTGCTGCTCTACTGCATCATACCTTCCTCTTGGGGTTCCCCACCGAACGTGTGATCACGCCAACAAGCAAGCTTTTTCTGGCGCCATTGCCGGGGACTTGGAAGCTTCAGCTAGGGGAGTTTCACACATCCTTTCACTTTACTTTGTTATTGTCTTGCTTAGTATATTTTTTGTTAGTCTTGTTTTGCCTTTCGTTTGCTCTAAAACTGAAAAACACAAAAAAAAAATCCAGCACTAGTCTTTTTATCGTTTTGCTTGATATTATGTCTAGTTCTTTACTTGCTATCAATGGTTACTTTGTTTGAGACTAGATCTTATTGGCAATGTGGGTTCACGGAGGAAAAACAAAATTATTATAAGGAATACTGCTTTTCTGAAAAAGGGAAACACTTATGGACACAGATAAATAAATTGAATAGTCTTGCTAAAAACTTTTGCTCTAGATATGATGAATCCTAGTGCTTTAATGAATCTTTTTGCTATAGGAGGCATAAACACCTCCCTTTCGAATGTGATTATAATGATAATGAAATATTGGCTTCTTATGCTAAAGGAAACTATGATTTTGATAATCTTGAACAAATTGAAGAATTTGTTGTTTTTATGGGTGCCTATGAAATTACTTCTGTGCTTAAAGATATTGATGATGCTTCTTACAAATATGACAATTTTGTTATACTTGGATATTGTCTTGAATATTACAATGATAATCCTTACATTACTGAATTTCTTGAGAGAACTTGTCCTCCAAAAGAAGAGACTAATGCCTTGCAGGAAATCGTGGAAGAAGAAATTGCTGAAACTAGAAGCTCATTGGATGAAAAAGAGGAAGAGAGTGACGAACAAAAGGAGGTAGAATGGATTAGTGTCGGGGATATACCCAATAGGGGTATCATCGACATGTACATATTCCAGTATACCAGGGTGGCTCACTCGTGGTAATGCCGGCTGGCTTACCGGGCGGCCCAGTATGCTGAAGCGCAAGGACAAGGCAAAGCCGGCTAAGGAGGATACAAGACGAAGGCCCAGTAACCATCCGGCTTGGTGAACAAGATGAAGACAACGAAGCCGTGTTAGTCTAGGACTCCAGTTACCTTAGTCGGTGCACTTTCCTTGTAAGCCCTAGGTCCGGCCGCCTTTATAAGCCGGCCTACAGGATGCCTTAGAGCAGACCCTCACAACCAAGCCTTTCAGGCTATACACACATCATTGTAATCGGCTTATATTGCCTTATAGTGATTTATAGCAGCACGTAGGATCATAATGCCACCGTCGTGTGATCTGAAGCTGGGTAAACTGTGTGTAATCCCGTCACCGGAATCCCGCTATGTTCCTCCCCCCACGTCTTCTCTCTACCGTCGGCGTGTATACCTAGCCGGATGGCACCCCTATCACGACCAGTTTACCGGTGGGGGGAGGAACGTAGCAGGATTCCGGTGACGGGATTGCACACAGTTTACCCAGCTTTGGATCACACGACGGTGGTGTGATCCTACGTGCTGCTATAAATCACTATAAGGCAATATGAGCCGATTACAATGATGTGTGTATAGCCTGAAAGGCTTGGTTGTGAGGGTCTGCTCTAAGGCGTCCCGTAGGCCGGCTTATAAAGGCGGCCGGACCTAGGGCTTACAAGGAAAGTGCACCGACTAAGGTAACTGGAGTCCTAGACTAACACGGCTTCGTTGTCTTCGTCTTGTTCACCAAGCCGGATGGTTACTGGGCCTTCGTCTTGTATCCTCCTTAGTCGGCTTTGCCTTCTCCTTGCGCTTCAGCATACTGGGCCGCCCGGTAAGCCAGCCGGCATTACCACCGGTGCGTCACCCTGGTATACTGGAATATGTACATGTCGATGATACCCCTATTGGGTATATCCCCGACAATTAGCTACCCATGCCTACCTTCTAATGAGAGTAACTCTTTAACTCTTACATTATTTGATTACCCAAAGGATGATGAATGTTATGTTCCTATGGATTCTCTTGAAATATCCATTTTTGAGAAAATTGATACTTGCTACACTTATGACCATGATTCCACTATTAAACATCACCCAAACTCAAAGAAAACAAAAAGAAGCATGTTTAATAAAGGGATTGGAAAGGTCATGACTTCTGTTTATTTTGATCATACTATTTTGGATCTTAATAAAAATTATGTGTTTCTAGATCATGAAAAGCGTGTTTTATGTGATAGTAATATTGTTGAATTTGTTCATGATGCTACTGAAAATTATTTTGAGAGAGGGAAATATGGTTATGAAAATTTTCATGTCACTAAAACACCTCTCCTTACGTTGAAAATTTTGAAACTGCTCTTGTTCTACATTCCTATGCTTGATACTTTGTGCTTCATGGATTTATTTGTTTACAATATTCCTATGCATAGGAAGTGGGTTCGGCTTAAATGTGTTTGATATTTGCTTCTTGATGCTCTCTTTTGTTTCAACTCTTATTCTTATGAGAGCATCATCAAAATCATTGCGCCTATCTAAAAGGCGTTAGAGAAAAGCGCTTATGTTGAATTTTTTGGTGATGTTACTTCTGTAACAAATCCCTTGTATCTTTTTGTTTTGTTTTTTGGTGCCAAGAATAGCCTCTAAAGAGAGGAAGACTAATTGGTGAGTTTGCTGTCCAGAAACAGATTTCTGTTCTTCACTGTTCGAAAATCCACAAAATCACAGAACGTCATCTGTGGCTGGAAATTTTTGATAGCAAGCATCAGGGTTTTTCTACCTTTCTCTAGTTTTAAGTTTTCTGATTTGAGGTCCAGAAGTGCCCCGAAAAAATTCATCTTTACAGTCTGTTCTGTTTTTGACAGATTCTGTCCTTAGTTTTGCATTGCTTCTTTCACGGGCAGAGTGAAGTTCTTTTCAAAGCTGGAGCTTTACTTAGACCTTCATGACAGTAATTAATGTTTAAAAAAAAATAAGTTCATGATATGTGCTTTGGAACTGAAGGAAGATATTGTTTTTGTGGACTAACCCCTCTAATGAAGTTGCTATAAGTTTTGCGTGAAGGAAGCTTTCAAGTATCCAAGTGCGAGGTGATGAAGGAAGATCAAGAAGGGATAAAATCCTAATCTTGGGGAGGCTCCCCATGGACCCTGCTCTAAAATATTCAAGAAGTCACAAGCGTCTAAGCATGGGGATGCCCAAGGCATCCCCTTCTTCATCGACAATCATCGGTTTCTCTCATGTTACTATATTTTTATTCCTTTACACATTATGTGTTGTTCTTGGAGCGTTAGTTTTTTTTTACTTTCAGTTTATTTGTGTTTTTTCTCTGGTCTTTGCAATAATTTGGATCCATGCATGCTTGTTTGGGAGAGAGACACGCTCCGCTTTTTCATTATACACTCCTGTTCTTCACTTATATGTGTTGAGTGTTTAGCCTTTGTTATTTTTGCTTCTAGCTCTTGTTTTCAAGCATCTCTTGTCCAGAACTGTTAGCTTTTTTAGTTAGGAATTATTGCCCTTGTTGTTTCACCCTTTTAGTTTTGTTTCAAATAAGTTGATTGGTGTTTGGTTGAATGGAAATTATCATGTAGGAAGTGTTAAAAGTGCTGCTTAATCTTGTAGACCATTGTCTTGAATCTTTGATACTTGTCAATTGTTTAGAGATATGAAGTAGATTAATGCTTAAACTTGTGGATCATCTAGTAAGAATAGATTAGTAAACAACTGCCGTAAATCTTTAAAATTACGATGTTTGTCCTGCTTGGTAGCTCTCAAAGTCTAGATATTCTTTTTGCAAAGAGTTGGTTTGGCTAACAAGGTAGACGGTGTGAAGTCTAGTGGTTATGCATGATGTATATATGTAGTCATTCATTGAACCAAGTTGATGTTATGTGTTTGCTTGATATCCTGCTAAGCCCAAAAACTCCGTACTGAGAGGGAATACTTCTCGTGCATCCAACTCCCCGAGCCAAATATCTTTGCCATTTGTGTCCACCATATCTACCTACATGTGGTATTTCCTTGCCACTCCAAGTAAATTTTTCATGTGCTATCTTTAAAACTTTCAAAATTCTCCTTTTGTGCCTCAGTTTTTAAGCTCATGAGGAAGCAGTAGGAAGTTAGATATAACTTGTGACAAGCAAGGTCATTTCCCCCCTTTCACCCGGTGTTGATGGTTCACGTCCTCACTTGATTTTGACCTAAGAACGGCTTAAGCAAAATATGAATATAACTCACCATTCTCCTCCGCACAATGAAAACCTGTGAAATCAGTCAAAATATTGGTTAGTGGTGAAACAAAGGAGAAAAGAGGAGCGACCTCATTCCTCTAAAACCAGCCACTCTCAAAAGTCTAAAAGCCTTGCTTGAAATGGGGGACTAGATAGTTTCTTTACTGTGAAGTCGTTGACGAAAGCATGCATATCTCAAAAATGTTTTACTTCTGTCAAAAAAATCAAAAAAATAATAAAAAGCTCTAGCACATGACTAATCCCTGCTTCCCTCTACGAAGGGCCTTTCTTTTACTTTTATGTTGAGTCAGTCTTCCTCTTCTTTCTTAACTCCTCAAGCAATCACTTGGTGTCAACTTTGGTTCATGTTTTACTTCATGTTATCTTTGTGTCTAACTGTGAAAACTTTGTATTGACTTTATCTTGAGATAAACAAGTTGCAAGCTGAAGCTTTTTGCTGAAAACTTAAATCTTCCTTTGTGTTGACCAAACTCCTTTGTTTAACTAATATTGCTTTGTGAGATATCTATCATTGTCGAGTGTTATACTTTTAAATCTCGAAGGTACTCTTTTCTAGTAAATTCTTGCTTAGATGTTACACTTGGTTAATCATTGTTTGTTCAATGAACCTTTGTTTTGGATCAATGCATTCAGTTCATATGCTTTACATGATTACATGATCAAGATTGTGTTGGTAGCATGTCATTTTAAAAATTATTTTGTTATCACTTACCTACTCGAGGACGAGCAGGAGTTAAGCTTGGGGATGTTGATATGTCTCCGACGTATATATAATTTTGGATGTTTCATGCTTGATTATATATCAGTACCACATGTTTTTATAATGTTTTCATATCATTTTGGCATGATTTATGAAACTAATCTATTAACAAGACGGCAAATTATCGTTCTGCCATCAGTTGTGTCCATGTGCTCAGTTTTGCCCTCAGTTGCGAAACATCCTCAGTTTTACCCCTAGTCTGTGCGTAAGGACTTATTCCGTGAATCTTGCCGTCTCCGTCTGGTCAAGGTAGTTGACTCGGGCTTGTAGCCACTGCTTGTGGGACCCTCCTGTTGACCGTTCCTGAGGGAAAAACTGAGCAAATGGGCACACACTGATGGCAGCCCGTCGACCGTTGCCGGCGCCGCGTCTGTGATAAAAGCGGCGTACCGCGCCCCCAGAGCTCGCAGCAGGGAGCAAGAATTAGCGAAGCGGGGTTGGAGGCGGCCACGCGCAGAGGTGGGTGGCGAGCTAGGAGCCGGGCGCAGAGGTTGGCAGCTAGGAGCCGGGCGCGGGCGACCGAGAGGGCGGCGTCGACGGGGAGCGCCGCCGACGGTGGGAGGGCGCGGCCGTGTGCTACAGCTACAGGTGACGTGCGCGGACATGGTGAGTTCCCCTTCGGCTCCGGGCGTTCGCGAATCGAGCTCCATGTCTTCTTCTAGCTCCCGCGCCACCTCGCGGATGGAGATCCCGGCGCGCACGGAGATGCCGATCTTCGTCTGTCCGCGGTGCCGGATGGAAGTTGCTCGGAGGATATCGCAGACACCGAGGAACAAGAATCGTCCGTTCTATGTGTGCACCAGCGCGATTGGGGTAAGAATCGGGGCAATTTCACAATTTTCATGGATCGGCATCCTTGAGCAATCCATTTGATCTGTTTGGCGATTTTGCAGTTAAAATGTTTCTTTCTTTGGGAAGATGTTCTGGTCCAGACGCTGATGAATCAGCTGCTAGTTGAGCACCAAGAATGGCTGCCACAGACGGCAGCGGCCGCAACGCGAGCTCCGGAAGAAGAGACGGAGGGCGGAGCATGCATTGATACAGAGGTTGCTGATGAGCTAAGGAGATTGAACCAGAAGATTAGGAAGCTCGAATATCAAGCACAAATTCCCATTTGCATTTGGGCATTTGTAGGGGGTATGTTAGTCGCAGTGGGTGTAATGTTGAAATTGTATGGAATGGTATGAATTTGGGAGGAATTTGTAGGAGGAATTTGGGAGAAATTGTATGGTAATCGCACTGGCTAGGTGTAGTAGGAGTTTGTAAGCTTGAAATTGTATGAATAAAGGTTGAAAGAAGGGAAAAGAAATGGGAAATTCAGAAGATTCAGTGTGGCAAATAACTCCTGTGCGACACTTTTCATCGGAATGGTGAAAAATGCGACATCGTTCGAAGAAATAGCTACTGCGCGACGTTTCTGACGGCCAAAATAGCCAGCACACGACATGGTTGATTAAACGGTCGTAACGTTGGATTGATTCCGACAGGTGGGTCATAGACTCGTGTGCTCACTTAGTTGTGCTCATAGATTTAGATTTACCAAGGACATGATTTTCTATTTTTTATAAGTTGAAAAAGAGGATTAATCAGAGCTCGAAAAAGAAGGCCGTGAGATATCAAGGTTGAAAAAATGAAATGATTTTCAATTCTTTTATAAGTTGAAAAAGAGGATTAACCAGATATTAGTGTCCTATATTTAGGATATAGGTCACCAATACTGGTTGATTAAACGGTCGTAACGTTGGATTGATTCCGACATGTGGGTCATAGACTCGTGTGCTCACTTAGTTGTGCTCATAGATTTAGATTTACCAAGGACATGATTTTCTATTTTCGATACAATTTTTGATTCAAATACAAACTTCGATACAATTTTTGATTCAAATACAAACTTCGATACAATTTGATATGATTCAAATACAAACTTCGATACAATTTCAAATATAAATTTGGAAACATGCGATCTAAGCCCTAACCCTAACCCCGGCCAGGAGCTCTGGGATCACCCCTTGTTCAAGTGGCCGTTTTGGGCAACGATCGCTATGTGTCAACCAATGGACGATGAGGCCGGCGACGCTCACCGGCCTTGCCTTCCATGGAATAAAACCAGACTCGGAGGCTTTCCTGGTGCACTGATCGAGCTACTGCTCACTTATAAGGTGAAGTGCTCATCACAATACATCTCTTGGAAAACAGGGTTGAAATCTCCGGCTACGTCGATATTAATGACCGACGCGGCTTGTGGAGAAACCACTGCTTGCCTAGAATCCTGAAAGCCCTCAGTCTGGCCGTTATCGATATTAACAACCGGTGCAGGTCGGAGGTGGTGCTGCCTCCTCATCATCGGACGACTCCACGGGAGCCGGCTCGGACGGCTCGTCGTCAGTGCGGCTGGTGGTGGCGAAGCTGTGGAGGCGGCGGGCGTGCTCGGATCGCACGATGTAGTCCCAGTAGGGCGCCGACGCGTTGAACGGAGGCACGCGGCTCCGCTCCTCCTCCGTCACTGCGCCGCCGGCGTCCGAGTCCCACATCGCCCGGATGTAGTCCAGCCTTGCCTGGCCGGTGAGGGGCGGCGCAACCGGGATGTTGTCGATGTTGACCAGCCAGCCGTCCGGCAGGCGACGGTCGGCGGGCAGAGGGAGGTAGTCGCGCACGAGCTGCTACGCCTCCTCCACCCCCGCAGGACGAACGTCGTCCCATGACGGTGGAGGAGGCGGAGCAGCTCGTGGTGGTTGCGTACCCGCAGCCCTAGCCGCCGCAATCCGGATCCCCTGGATCCGGCGTCGCTCGTTCGAACGTTGGCACCGGAGCAATGAAGCCGCGTCAAGGCGGCAGCATCGCTCGTGGTCCTCCTCCGTCGGCTGGTAACCTGGCCCGCGGCGGTGCATCCTGGTTGTGCGAGTGGCGAGTGGACGGAGAGGGAGAGGGAGAGGAGCGGTGCGGTGGTGGTGTGTGTGAGGAGAGGTCCCGTGGTGGCCTTTTTAAAGCCGGTCCAAGGAGCGTAGCGGCCGTCGCCATTAACGCCAAGACGGCATGCATTCCTGATGTCGGAGTTGATGGGAGAATCTTCTTATGTATCCTTAGTGCGTTCTCCTCTCCCTCAACTATGCCAACAAGTACTCTTGATACCCTGAAAGGAAGATAATATATTAGGGATAGGTTGAGCCTCCAAGTGCAGAGTATGTAGAAGTGGAAGCTTTTTCCCCAAGAGGGTGACTCGAGGGTTTAATATCGAACTCTCGGGGAATCAGTAGTGGGGATTTTATCTTCTTGTCCTTCTCTAGATTTCCTGCAAACAAAGTAGATTGCTTTGTGCCCTCAACCTCACCAAGTGGTTGTCAAGCACAAGGTGTGAGAATGATATTAAGATAATAATGGATGCAAAACAGTAAATAAATATGCAATGGTGGTAAGTAAATATGCAAGGATGATAGTAATGATGATGGATGATATTTTTGGGGTTTTTATATGTGAATGCAAGAAGTAAAAGTGTTTTTGTATTTTCTGATTTTAAAATGGCTGAATGTAGATGATGCTTAAAAGTGGTTGGAAAGTTGTTTCTTATGATTAAAAATGGACCGGGGTTCATGGTTTCACAAATGCACTCTCTCTTTAATATAGTGTGGCAAATAAGTAGACATAGGATTAACATATGAGATTGCAAACAAGTTTAATGACATGTTACTAATTATATGGGCATCACGTCCTAACATAGAGACCTTTTGATTATTAGTCTCACTTATACTCCACCAAGATGTGAACTAAATCATACACCTCAGTAATAAAGATGACTCAGAGTATAGCTTTAAGATTAATGACATGAAGTGAAAATAAACACATGTTGGATCTAGTCTTAGGTAGAGGCTTGTCACTCCTCACACCTTGCAACATGGTATTTTGGTTTATCCCTAGTGAGGCAACAAAGTAACACCCAATGGATCATGATATTAAGTTGTCAGCTTATCACATCACCACCCCCGTTACTCCAACTAATGCACACGTTCCCCCACACACGCTCTCATAAACATGCTTGATCAAAACAAGGATACAAGAACGGGGTACATAATATGCATCTACTTTCATAACTGAAATAAACATTGCAATCTCAAGATATATTAACTCATAGAAAGATCCACCACAAAGGTAATACAACGATGACCGTAATCATGTTCAGCAGCTCATACGGTGCTAATTAGTGAAGCTCAAGAGAGATAGATACATATGCTACTGCCACTGTAACAGCCCTAACTTGGTAATGAAAAATACCAATAATTTTTCCACTTTTTGCATTTTTGTTTGCATCATGGCATATCTCTAAATTGCTAATGTTAACAAGTAACCAAATGGGAAACAATAAAAAGAGGGAAGCCAACCCTTCCCAAAACCTTGCTCCTTGAAATGCAACTATGGTGCAACCCCTAACCTGACAGGTGACCATATGGTTCAACAAGTTTCCCAAGTTCACCTTAATGCACAAGAACCAAATGGATGGGTTCCAATTGTTTCCAACTTTCTTAGGCCCTAAAATGTGGCTCAAAGCTTTTGTCTATATTTGTGAGCCATGCCACCTTGTTCAAAGGCCTAGATAAATGTATGGTGAGTTGTTTATCTTGTGGAGGAACTCCCAGAATTTTTGCATATTTTCTGGAATTGTTTTGGTGCCCCTTTTCAAAATCTAGCCTTTTTGCCTTTTTCTGGTCGTCCGGAATGACCCGGAATTTTCCGGACCAGTCGGAATTTTCCGGACCTTTCCGGAAAATTCCGGATGGTGCACAGTGGCGACAGGGCGCACTGGCGCCATGCCGCCACCTCCTCCGCGCCCATGCCGCACGCCGCCGTGGCAATTGGAGGGCTAGGAAGCCCGTGACCGTGCTCACCTGCCCCGCACTCCTCTCTCCTCCTCGCCCCTCCTCTTTTTCCGGATCGAGAGAAGGCTCTCGCTCCTCTCACCGCCCGCCATAGTGCCGCCGCTATCGCCGTTGATTCGCCGCCGTTGAAGCTCCCCGGGACGAACGGCCGCCGCCAACTCCTCCGCCTAGACCTCCTCTCCCTCCCCACCGGAGGAATCGAGCCGGGAGGGCCAGTACCGTCGTGTGCGTCCTCGGCCTCGTCGACCTTTGCCGCCGCACCGGAGCTGATTCGGTCGCCGTCGACCCATCCCTCTCCGTATCGACCACACCAACGAGCTCACGGGTGAGGCCCGCGTCTTTTTTCTTCTTTTCCCCTTCCCTCTCCCTCTCGTTCGTGCTTGGGATGCTTAATTAAATTGCTAAAGGCTTGGATGAGTTGCCCTCGGGGAGGGTGGTTTGCCTCATTCTTGCCGCCTAGGCTGAGAGTGCTTTTAGCTAGAACCAAGAACCGAGCGTGCTACCATTGGTGGGTGTATGGGTGCCTTACTGACCAAATAACTTGTGCGGGCGTATCCAAGGGTCCTCTAGTTTGCTATTTCCATTTGCCGTGTGTGTGAGCGGAAAAAGAAATGATGAGGATGGTGGTGTTTAGGATGTGGCGATGGGGCAGGGGCTGAGGCTGGGTAAACTTGCCCTGTGGCCACAGATGACTCTTGGATAGTCTCACGCGAGGTAAAGGTTTAACCGCGCCTGCTTGCCGGCCTTCCCCGGAAGAGGGCCAACTAGGTGAGCCGGACGGTACCAATGGGTAAAATAGTACACCCCTGCAGGGTTAAATCTTTTCGAAAAGCCGTGTCCACGGTTATGGACAAACTCTTGGGAAAGGCGGATTAGCTCATAGATAACTTTAACCTAATTGATATGGCAGCTAAAGGTTGCATAATCAACATGAGATAAAGGTTCATTTCCTCGAGGGTGATTCGAGGGAGTGCCTTTGGTGGAGATGAGAGATGGTTGTGGTTACAAGTAGGTTCGCCGAGAACCGAAGAGGAAAATGTTACTCTCTTATCCCGTTTTATGAAAAATATTCTGAATAGACGATGCCTTGTGTCTTTATGTCTTTTATTGAAAAAACTGGCTTTATGCAAAAACAAGTACACATACAGCTTTAGAGCCTCCGTCAGTCATTGGGCCTATATCGCCCTACTAAACTTGCGAGTACATCGTACTCAGTCTCTCTTTGCTGCCTCTATGATTTTGTATTTCAGAGGAGGACGACACCGAGCAGCTAGGTGGGTTCTTCGTTGACGTCGACTACTAGTCTGGGGTTCCCAGGTGGCAGCTTGGGACCGTGGAACAAGCTGGCTTGGGTGATGTTTATTTGTAGGCCTCTTAGACCCTATATTTGCTTCTTGTTGTTAGACAACACTACCCGTTTCCGCTTGTTGACTTGTTGGATCTGTGATCCTTTTTGTCATGTAATTTGTATTCTTCTCATTATATGAGTTGCTATGTGTTTTGTGTCGTAGAGTCATGCAATGTGCCAGTTTGTTCCACATGTCTCGATCTCTGTGTTATACCTTGATGGTTGTGCCAAATCCATAGCCTCTGTGTATAATTTCGGGGTCGGGGCGCTACAAGTTGGTATCAAAGCAGGCGGAGATGTCGATGGAGAAGAAGGAGACCTCTCCGGCAGCGCTCCGCCGGAGTCCCCCCCCTCCAATCTGCAGCCTTCTGGTCTCTGTTTCTTGTTTCTCTCGTGTGGCGGCTCTCTCGTCGAAGAATGTCGGGGGGCTCTTTTTATAGGCGTTTTTAGGTCACCAGGAAGCTTCCGGGTGAAGGATCGACGCAAACGGGGCCACGGGGGCTGAAATAGGTGGGCCCACGTGGCCTGGTACTGTAGCCGCGTGGGGCACCCCCTTTTGCCCCTCCGGCCTCCGTTCGCCTGCTTCTTTTGCTCCTAGGTCTTCCTCCTTCCAAAATAATGATCCCCGTAAATTTATAGCTCATTATGACGTGGTTAAGGCCCTGAAACAAATAGGGAAAGAAATAGGGGTTTTCTGCCTGTGCAGGATTAATTCCATAAAAAGGGGAAATCATTATTAATTACCAAAAATCATTAAATAACAGTAATATACCCCTTATATGATGCAGATATGAATGGAATATAATTATTATAGTGCAAAGTTCATGTATGCATTTTACATGCATCAATTCCGCCGCGTGGCCTCTGCGGCGCTGCTACGAGGCGACGGTTCACTGCGCCGCCCAACTAGCCACTGAAATGATGCGCCACCTGACGGCCCATGCAACGATGCGATGACTCGCCACTGAAACGATGAGGTGCCTGCATGGTCATGCATGCAACGGGCGGCTGCGTGGAGGCGAGCACACACGAAGGACACGAAGTCAGACGCGCGTACGCTTGTTCCATGCACCGCGTCATTCTAGGTCGCCGGATCTTATTGAACGGCTTAGATCGAACCAGCGAGCCGATCCAAACCCCATCTATCCAGCCAATCAGCGCATCACATGCCCACAAGCCAATCAAATTGCAGAACGAGCGCACACGCGGATCGGCGCGTCACCTGCGCACACGCGGATCGGCGTGTCTGATCCCAACCGTTCACTCACCAGCGATCAACGGTTCGGAAGCGGGAGGGGTTTCGGATGGGGTTTCCGGGGTTTAGGGTTAGGGATTTCGGGGTTTTCGAGGTTTTTGGGGGTTAGGGTTAGGGCTAGGGTTTCACTGAGCTAGGGTTGAGCATAACTAATTAAAAAATAAAAAAATAAAAAACTTTGCACATTGTCGTATTATGCAACTAAGTTGCTATAAAAAATATAAAAATTGGATTTTGAGTCGGTCAACGTTTTTTGAGAGGTTTGACCAAACATTAAAATGAGCACAAATAATTCGAAAAAAATCGTAAAAATGTGAAATCAACGCACATTGTCGTATTATGTGACATAGTTATGACATAAAATAATAAACTTGGTTTATGTGTATTTTCATGAGAAAACCTTCACACAAATGACTTACCACGATCGATGTTGCAGAGAGTTGAACTCAAGTGAGAGGGTTTAGAGTTATGAAAAATCAAAAAAATCAATAAAATTGCCAGAGCTTCATTTCAGAATGACAAACAAAGAATCTGCACTTAGTTTTTCATTTTCACATTTTAAACTTGTTTTGGAAACGGTCAAAGTGGGTTTGACCAAACATTCAAATGAGCACAAATAATTCAAAAACAAATCCAAAAAATGGAAAACCAGCGCGCATTGTCGTATTATGTGACATAGTTACGATATAAAATAATAAACTTGGTATATGTGTATTTTCATGAGAAAACCTTCACATAAATGACTTACCACGATCGATGTTGCAGAGAGTTCAACTCAAAGTGAGGAGAAGTGGTTTTGGATTTGGAACATGAAATTTTCTAAAACCTCACCAAAGCTTCATTTTCGAGTGACTAAGAAGGATCCAGGCTTAGTTTTTCATTTTCATGTTTCAAACTTGTTTAAATGTTGGTCAAACTTAGGTTTGACCAAAATTGAAATGAGCATAAAAAATTCAAAAAAAATCAAAAAAATGAAAAACCAACGCACATAGTCTTATAATGTCATATACTAACGATTCAAGTTGATAAACAAGGTCTACATACATTCACGAAAATTAATGCATCTTGGCATCTCAAACTCCGTCGCATTCAAATGAGCATAAAAAATTCAAAAAAAAAACCACCTCACATAGTCTATATATATGGAATAGATGTGTAGGTAAGTTATTTGGCTGATTTAGACAAGGTCGAAAAAAACCTTGCTTAGAAATGAGGCCATTTACCCTACCTTTGAAGCTCTTTTTTAGAACATTTTTGATGAATGTGAGTTTACTTCGCAAAAGGGCTCGGATTGATGACCAAGTTAGAACAAGCAAGTTCACCATAGTTTGGAAAGCATTGCAACATCCAAATAGCATGTCAATTTTTAAGTTTGGATCAAATTTGAAGTTTGGTTCACATATTTCAATCACTCACCCATTTGGCCCTCATTTTGACATGACTTGCTCAAAACATGTACCATCATCATCCAAACACCATTAAAACATAGTTGTAGCATAGGTCCAACATCACTCAACATAATACAACATCATTCATAATGTTTCATAAATTCTACTTGGTTCCAACTCAATCTACAAAGCGCGTCGGGGCTTCTTTTTTATCCATGTGCTACTTGCCACCACTGTGCTCCTTGTGCTTCTTGTGCTTCTTGCCACCATTGTGCTCCTTGTGACCCTTGCCACCATTGTGCTCCTTGTGACCCTTGTGCTCATTGCTTATTCTCTTCTCCTTTTGGCAGTCTTCTTCGAACCTACCACGGAGCTGTACAAAACATAAAGGGCAGTGAGATAATGTCAAGTGATAAATGTACTAGTATTGGCAAGATTGACATACCTAGCAGAACTCACAACCACAGAATGTTGTGAACCATCATTTGGAGCCTCATCTGGAGCATCATTTGGAGCCTCATGATCAAAATCATTTGGAGCATCATTTGGAGCCTCATGATCAAAATCATTTGGAGCATCATTTGGAGCCACATGGTCATCATCATTTGGAGCCTCATGATCAAAATCATTTGGAGCATCATTTGGAGCCACATGGTCATCATCATTTGGATCATCATTTTCAGATGGGTCCTTTTCAGATTATGTTCCAACCGGCTGCTGATCATCATCATTTTCATCGAAACACTCTCCGAACGCTGGATCTACTGCGTTATCACAATACCTACCGAAATGACCAGACCCACCACACCTTGTGCACTTGCGCTTCCTCGCTCCAAGTACAGCTCCTTCGCTGCGAGTTCTGTATCGACTCTTCCTCGGTCTACCTGTTGCTCTCTTCAGAACTGGAGCACAAAGCTTGAATCCAGGGTCCACTACATCACAGTGATGTTTTCCCTCCAAAGCATGTAAAGCAAGTGCATATGTGTCTTTGAACCTTGCAACAGAGTAGTACTCATGCACATATTGCTGTAGGTTCCCTGCTAGACCTGACAGAGTGGTGATGAAAAACAATGCATGAATGCATGGCAACCCAGCTATCTGCCATTGCCTACAACTGCAAGTTCTAGATTCTAAATCCACTAGATATTTCCATTCCCTCTTATCTTTATCCAAAAATGATACCACTGCTTTGGTAGCCGAGCAAAGTTTCATTTCCATGTCCAAGCCTTGAGTTTTTTGCTTCAATTCATTCAACACGGCCGGGATCACAATGTGGCCCATGAATTTTGCCTTGGCTATTCCTGCACGAAAATGAAACTTCTGCATGTATTCTATTCTTATCTTGTCAAGCAAATCCACCATATAAAGACCCTTTAGTTTTTGGATCGTTGAGTTGAAAGACTCTGCAAAATTATTGTGCACATAGTCAACTTTGTTTAGTTCACTGAATTGGCTTCTGGCCCATAACTTGGAGTGGTGTGTTTCCAAGTATTCCTGCACTTTGTCATTCTTGTATAACTGCCTCATGTGATAGTTGTGCTTCTTAACACTGCAAGTCAAAGATGCTGGCCATAAATTGTCGCTATACAACTTTCCTTTGAATTTCTTCACAAAATTTGCAGCAAGGTGACGCATGCATTCCCTATGCTCTACTCCAGGGAACACATTGTCCATGGCCACTTCTAAACCCTTGCAGGCATCAGTATGAATTACCAACCCATTGGGATGTCCAATAGCCCCGTGCAGATTCTGAAAAAACCAAGTCCGGCTCTCCTCAGACTCTGTCTCCAGCACACCATATGAAACTGGAAATACGAAACTGTGTGCATCAACTGCACAAGCTGCCACTAACTGTCCTTTAAACCTCCCTGTCAGAAAAGTAGCATCAACAGCCAAATACGGCCTGCAGCCTACCAAAGAAACCCTGGCGACATGCCACAAAGCTGACAAAAACCCTCCTAAAGCATTCCTTGGTCCTTCTCACTCCCTTCAATGTGTACTCCACCGTGTGGTGGTCAATTTCTACAATACTACCTGGGCTGGTCCTCTCCACTTCAGCTTTGAATGAATACAACAATTCAAAACTTTCCTGCCAGTTACCATAAATAGAATCCATAGCATGATTTTTACCATTGAACACCCTCATGTATGGTAAATCTATCTTCAACTTTTCTTTGATGTTCTTCATCAATTGCTTTGTACCTATTTGATTGTCTTCTGTCACCCACTTCTTTACTTCTTCAGCCACCCATCTTGACTTGGCTCTAGTGATTGTTTCCTTCCTAAGTGTTGATTCCTGGCATGTGTGCCTAAATGGGTTCACTTTGACCTGAATATTCGTGCTATTTCACATTTTAGATGCGTGCATCCTCCATGGACAATTCTCAGCCGGACAGTGCACTCTGTAACGAATTTTATCGCTCTTGACAACTTCGAATGTTCGTTCTGCCTTGATGCAGTACGTCATAAGTGCATTTCTACACTCACTCATTGATGAAAAAATGGAACCTTCTTCCATCTGAGGGTTCTCATGGACCCATTCAATAGCTGGAACGTCTTCGTCCTCGTCCTCACCCACAGCTACATTGCCTTCGTCTACACCCACCGCGTCAGCCTCATCTTGGTTTTTAGCCCGAGATGCATATCGTAAATTCTGAACAACATCAGAATATAGCCTCTCTTCTTCATCCCCACAATTGGAGTCATCAGGCTCCACTTCAATAGGGACCCTTCTGCTGCTGCCCACGCTTGTCGAGCCAGCACGTCCTCGTGCACTACCTGAACTTTTCTGGCTGGAGCTGCGATCACGACGACATGGTGCTGCCCGGAATGGTCCAACTGCCGGCACAACCACATTATTTTGCAGCCTCACATGAAATTTCTCTCTCTCCTTATGCTTAGCAAACATGACAGCGAGCTCTAAATCATTTGTAACTTTCACCCATTTATTTCCCCATCGTAGTATTTGAATTCCACTTCATCATGCAAACCCCAAGGATATGGGCTGCAAATTACCTCACCAATTTGTCTAAAACTCCAATTGCAATCCATTGGCAAAGGATAATCAAAATCTCCCGCGAATTTCTTTTTATTCTTTGCATCCACGAGGTACCGGTCCCTTCTAATATTCACCAAGAAAGCAAACCGCAATTCCATCCTAACCCACGAAAAGCAGAGACGAATTCAGCACACCAATAGCAAAATCAACTAAAACCAATGGCGTCTCATGTCTAATCGAATGTTCAAATGCACAAACGAGCTCAAACTTACCACTCCGGAACCCAGTCGTGGACGCGGCGGGTCTCCGGCCCGACGTTTGCCTCGCCAGCTACTCCGGGGTCGCTGCCGCTCGCCATTTCGCCCTGGAGTTAACCCTCTTACTTCCTCTGCCTCGCCAGCCCCAGCGCTCCCGTCGGGCGCACGGAAGGAGCCCCTGCCGCGGGTCGAGCAGGTGGCGGGCGCAGTGGCAGAACGAGCGGGACAAGCTGGTGGTGGTGGAGCTGGTGGCGGTGGAGCACGTAACGGTGGAGCACGTTGCAGTGGAGCAGTTGGCTATATACGCGGGACGGACGCGGCGGCGCAGGTGGTGGCGGCGCAGGTGGTGGCCGTTCGGGAGCAGGGGTGGTGCACGGACAGATTGGGGGTAGGGTTCAGGTCGTTATTTTTGGCGCCGATGCGCGGTCCCACCTATAAGATGCGGACCCACTTCACTAACGCCTACAGACGGAATCCGCTTCAGACTGGCCGTTTGGCCTCGCCATAGCAGCTGCGACTGAAGTAGTGGCAAAACTGAGCACCATTTGGAACTAGTGGCAAAACTGAGTCGTACCAAGCCTCTAAATGTGATCTATTAAATGTCCCTTAGCAAGATGCCCAGTGCCAGTTCCGGTTTTCTGCTATCTTTTTGTTTCAGAAAAGTTGTTCTGGGAAGATTCTCGGAATGCGCTGAAAATTTTACGGGATTTATTTCCAAGCTGAAACAAAGACGAAGCCAGAAGAACGCCCGGAGGGGAGGCCACAACCTCCAGATGCCCTCCAAGCGCGGCCCCACCCTAGGCCGCGCCTGGGCCCCACCTGGGTGGCTCCTTCACCTTCTCGAGTCGCCTCTTCGTCTATAAATTAGTATTCGACCCGAATACCCTAAGTACCCGATCATATTTTCCAGAAGATGTCCGAGGCCGCCGCCATCGCCAACCCTAGTTTGGGAGGGTTCTACAGCTCTTCCTGGTACCCTGCTGGAGAGGGGAATCAACACCGGAGGCATCTACACCACCATGCCTGCCTCCGGAGTGATGCGTGAGTAGTCCACCACAGGACTACGGGTCCATAACAGTAGCTAGATGGTTGTCTCTCCTCCTTGTACTCCATTGTTTAGATCTTGTGAGCTGCCTATCATGATCAAGATCATATTATCTGTAACTGCTACATGATTGTGTTTGCATGGATCCGATGAATTGTGGAAGTCATTACTTTTGTTCATCTATGTGTTATGTTTATCTATGATCTTGCATGCTCTCCGATGCTAGTGGATGCTTTGGCCAAGTAATTATTAGTGTTGTATGAGGGAGTATTTATGCTAGATAGTGGGTTCATGCCTCTCTTTGTCTGAGCTCGGGTTGATAGAAACGATTAAGACTAGAGATGTGTTGTTGCCACTAGGAAGAAAACAGCGGTGTGATTTTCTTGTGTTATTTAAATTGCTTACATTATGCACTTTACTTATTGCAATGATCTGTTGCTTGCAACTTAATACTTTTGGGTGACATGCTGGATAGCGATCCCGGGGTGGATTATTAGTCATAGATGCAGTTGGATAACGGTCTATGTATTTTGACGTAATGCCCATATTAGATGAAACGGTGAACTATATTGTTTTATGATAGCATTGATGTGCGCCCACAATTCTGTCAATTGCCATCCTGTAATTTGTTTACCCATCATGTATATTTTTTGGAGAGACACCGCTAGTGATCTGTGGACCCCGGTCCTGTTTTCCTACATTGTTTACAACCGTTTTAATAGCTTTTCATCATCATTTGCTCGCTGGTCATATTTCACTCTCATCATATTTTACATCTGCACAATTAATCCTTTGTGTTCGGCAAGCCAGAGAGATTGACAACCTCTCTGTTTCGTTGGGGCAAAGTACTTGTTTGTGATTGTATGCAGGTCCGCGTTAATCTATAAGCGCCAGAGTAGATTGACACCTCGCTAAGCCTTCTCCAAGTCCTACTGGATCTACAACCTTTGTTTTGTAATCAAGAGTAACTACTGCTCTACAGCATCATACCTTCCTCTTGGGGTTCCCCAGCGAACGTGTGATCACGCCAACAAGCATGCTCGCCGATAAAAGGCACCTACTGCTGGTGAATTGGAGTATGCTCTAGTCACTGAAGTCGAACCACTAGCGGTACCAACATTTGTAGAAAGGATACTAGGCGATTAAGAAATATCATGAACTTTGTGTATTGGATCCAAAGGGAAAGAGATACCATCATCGGAAAAATAAAGTACCTATAAATATGGAAATATGTGGAGCTTGTCTATAGAGTTTTCGGTTGTTTGTGTTGTCGACGTTGTCCTACCCTGCAAGGCCGCTACTAGTCCTCCTAGGACCGCACCCTCCTATGTGCGACCGTTGGCCGGCGCCGCTCGACTCCTTTTGTGCTAGAGTGTTGCAGCTTTGGGCCTCTGTTTCTCCTACCCGGAGCTAGGTAATTTCCGTTGAGATCACTTTTTCGAATTTTAGTTTAATTGATTTGTGTGACTATCTAGAATTGAGCTGATTCATTGATCTGATCTTCTATATAAATCTCATGTCTTAGGAATAGAAGACAAAAGTATTTTACCCATTAATCTTAATACTAAACTACGCACAGAAAAAATCTTAACACTAACCAATCAACAAATACTGAATCTACCTTTCAAAAAAAATCCTCAATCTGAAGAAGCTCCTCAAATCGAAGAACTATTCAAACTAAATTAACTCCGCAAACATTGGACCTTCAATCTCAACACAGGAAAGTGACATTAAGTTGTCAATGATTTTACCGGTTGCAATGACATAACCGGAGTGAACTTTCTCAATTCTTAGCTATGATCATTATCAAGACCGAGCTGAGAAACAAAATTGCTGATGATTGGATTAATTATGGAATTGTGTGCTATATTACATTGAGATGTATTTCATGCTATTGATGATTATTATAAGTCGCACAAAATTGTTTTACCTTGTTGATTTGGTAAGTTTCCAATTTTGTATCAGTACTATTTCTACTAGTTGATATTCTATGTTTATCTTAGCAATCTTTCTAAGACTTTTGCATTATTACATGAGTTTTTTTTAGAGTTTTTGTGTGTTTTCAGCACGTGGCTTCCTAGAATCCCAGCTCTACCACTGATTGTCGACATCGATGCGTCATTACCCATCAAGGAGTACGTTTTTGGAGCTATAATAACTACAATCTCATTTTCGAGATATAAGATGTTTTAATTCCTTAGATTCATGTTAATTATTGTTAATTCTATACTAAATCGGTATACTAAATCAGAGACAATTAATATGGATCGGAGTTGTACTAAATCAGTGATAATTAATGTGGATAAGAGGGAGTATTTTTTTCTGAATCATATGTTTTAGTGCGTTGATTCACTCATTTCAGTTTGTATGAGATGAAAATAGAAAATTGTCAATGGGCTCACCTCTCTATTATAGTGGGACCATCTCTACAAATAAATAGTACTTTGTACTAATAAGTGAAGGATTTTCTATTTTTCATTGGGGCCAGCAACCTCAGTACTCATAAGGCAGCTTCGTCCCTACTAGTCCATATGTACTTTATATTAAAATATCTTACAATATAGAATAGTAATAAACGCGCCGTAGTGCGTTTGATGAGTTGATCCATGCCTAGTGCTTGCCGTATTGTGAAGAACACAGTCCAATGCTTCACACGCGAGTCCTTACTCTCCATACAGTTCAACATTGTTAGGCTGGGTTGAACAGCTTGGGACCTAAAATAAGCATCAAACCCATGGGACCCTATGCAATGCAATAGAATCATCGAAGCACTTGGCCTAAGATCATCTTCAGCACGCCCCCCCCCCCCCCCCGAGCCCTCCGGGACTCTTTTTTTCGTCGTTGGGAGTTTATTTTCGGTCACCCACCCAGGTACCCGATTTCGTCCGAACTTGGCCGAAAAGTCATCTAACGTTCCCACGCCGAACCTAGCGGCCTAGGAGGCGTTTGGGGGTGCCAATGGAAGAAAAAGGGTACGTGGGTCAGGTCTGTCGGTGTGACATTACATATTCCCCACCACCTAGAGTCGCCCTCCCGCGCTACCCCCCCCCTCCCTCGTCGCTGCCGTCGCCGGCACCACCCCTCTTCCCTCTGCCACAAACACGCCGCTAGAAAGGTCACCCTTCGCTGGACCAAACCTCCATCTCCCTGCTGACCAATTTTTCATGGTGGTTCAGCGTTGTGGGGAGCTCCGCGGGCAGCTTGGCGCCCACCACGTCCGCGAGGTTCTCGGCGATGGACTCCAACGTCGAGGAGATGCTCACCACCCTGATGGAAGAGGAAACCGACACCGCCGCCGATGATTAAGAGAACTTGATAGTCCTCGCCTGTCTGGCCGGCATGTACGCGTGAATGCAAAGCCACGACACGGTGGATCGGCGCCAGGACGCCGCAAGAGCAAGCAGAGGCAGCGAAAGGAGGGCTATTGCATGCCGTACGCCGACTACTTCGTCAATGATCCGTTGCACGAAGAGACGGTATTTCGGCGCCGTTTGAGGTGAAGGGGTTCATGTGCAGAAAAAAATTCCAAGCAACGCGAATGATAAACTAGCCAAGATCTATCTCTAGGTAGGCATAAAGTAACGGAGGGATCCGGTGTTCATACCCTTGAAGACCGAAAGCATTATGTTCCGTAGAATGTTGGCGATGAAGTCGTACGACGACGACCTCAAGGTCGTAAAGTCGTACTGGCGACGAGTGCTGCAGTGGGCAGCACCTCCGTAGTTCTACACACAAATGGTGTAGCGACGATCCCCCGGCTCCAGTCTAGCAGCAGCAGCGGAAGATGAATAGCTCGACCGAAGCACCAATATCACGGCGGTGGTATTTGGTGGAGAAAACCCTAACCCCATATGCGGCTCCAATATTCCGGAACCACATGTGAGGGAGAGAGAGATAATTGGGAGACAATTAGATGCCTAAAAGGAGAGGGGTGCCCCTCCTTATATAGGCTAAGGGAGGAGGCCACCCTCCTTGGGTTAGCCATGTGGGACTAAACCCCACATGGTTGGCCGGCCAAGGGGGGCAGCCGCCGGCCCTAGTTGGGCCCCATGTGGGCAGCCCACTAGTGGCTCGGCCGGCCCCCTCCTCTTTGGGGTGCGCCCCCACTTGGGCCTCCCCTTTCGGGTGAGGCCCATTTAGGTGGGCTGCTCCTTTTAAATTAAATTAAACATTTATTTAATTATTAATTACCTTATTTAATATTAAATACATACCATTTAATTTATCTCGCATCGAAACTCCTTTCGTTGCCCTCCGATCTCCATCGGATATTTCTCCCTTAGTTCCGACACTCCTTCGGAACCCCTCCGATCTCCATCGGATAATTCTCTCTTATTCCGAAACACTTCGGAACCTCTCCGATCACCATCAGATAATTCTCGGAACCATTCCGGAGTTTGTCTCTCTTATTTCTTCGGTACCAAAACTATTCCTAAGCGTCGTCTACCCTTAAGCGTGCCACCCTACGGTTCGGGATCACTCCAGACATGATCGAGACTCCTCTCCGATCAATGACCAACAGCGGGATCTGGAAACCCATGATGGCCCCTGTGTGTTCCGCGAAGTTCTTTGTCGCTTGAACCTTATCGTTGTTCACCATTCCTTTTGTCGCACGATATCAAGTTTGTCCGAGATCCCATCTCATTACTCGACAAACTCATTTACTCGTCTCCATGATATTACATCTCTGTGACCTAGTCACATGCTTGCAAGACTTTGATGTAATATCACCGAGTGGGCCCAGTGACATCTTTCCGTCACGCGGATGGACAAATCCCACTCTTGATGCATACGCCTCAACGTATTCCTTTAGAAAACCTGATAGACACCTTTATGATCACCCTGTTACGGTGTGATGGTTGATGCAGTCAAAGCTTCCCTCCGGAACAGTGATTAAATATGATCTCACGGTCTAAGGACTTGGTTACTACTACGTATCTTTTAAGTTATCGCAATGCCGATGTTTCGTGACAGATCTTATTGCGTTAACTTACTTTGGGTGGATGTCCATCACGTCATTCTCCAATGACATGACTCCATTGTCAATTGACATAAATGCCCATGATAAGGAAACCTTGATCATCTGTTGACCAATTGACTAGTCAAGTAGAAGCTACTAGGGATCTGGTTGTTTATATAACACACATGTATTAATGTTTCCGCTTAATACAGTTATATCATGATATAAAACTTATTATGAACATATATGAGTTATGCGAATGAAACACCTTTATTATTTGCCTCTAGGGCATAACTCCTACAGTCTCCCACTTGCACTAGAGTCCAAATAATCTAGTTTGTATTTGATCGAACACCATTAGTCTCCTGGTTGCTTGTGGTAACCGTTTAGTCAACAGATCAGACCCATTGATATCTGTATGTACTTTGCAAAACTTCTTGTGTCACCTGGTTTGACATCATTCCGTATCTTATGATAACGGCGAAATATATGTTTCGGTGATGGAGTGAGACCCGAATCTTCGCGTAGCATGGGCCTTAAAAGTCTAAGACATCTATTAAGGGAAACCATACATGCTCGGAAAAACCTGCTCAGTCTGTCACACCTGCCACTTCAGAAGCAGCCATATACTCCTATACCTATGTAGATTTGTGCAACAGTGCAATCATATGTGACTTCACAAACTAACCATGTTCTATCTTAAACAACAGACTTCTCCTGTATGAGATTTCTAGTCGTAGTGTCATAACTTGCATCATCACAACTCTTTACGGCAAGTTGTCTACACTATTACCTCAGACCAGAAAACATATCTTCAGTTCTCTATAGACACTGAAGAATATACTTAACATTTGTTCATCGATCCACCCAGGGATCGCTCTAGAACCTGTTCTTCAACCAAGAACTAGGGTCACACTAGATCGAGCATTCAGCAAAAAATGGCAGAATCTATGGCTAAGGCATAGATGATTGATATGTGTCAAACGTATCAATAATTTTTGATTGATCCATGCTAGTTTTGTGATGTTGTCACATGTTTTTACTAACATATTACATCATTTTTGTGCATTTTGTCGGATTGACCTATTGACAAGATGCCCAGTGCTAGTTCCCTATTTTTGTCATGTTTTTGTTGTAGAAAGTTACTTCTGGAAATATTCTCGGAATTGGACGAAAATTTACGGGGTTTTTTCATTGGACAAATGAAGAGCGGAGCCGAAAGGGCAACCTGGGGGGCCACCCACAGGCCAGGAGCGGCCCCCTGCCGCGGCCCTAGGGCAGCCCGCGGGTGTGACCCGCCCCTGCCCTGTGGGCACCCCCTCGGCCGCCTACGACGCCTATAAAATCATCCCCGACGAAAAAACCCTAAGCCCCGAAGGATTTTCCCAAATACGCAACAGAGCTCCGCCGCCATCGCCGACAAGTTTCGGGGGTTCAGAAGGTCCTGTTACTCTTAGCAATAAAGTAAAGCAATTACATGGTGATTCAATGACACGCAGGTCACATAAAATAAAAGACAATCATATGGCTCCGGCCGGTTGCCGTACTCAACGACATGCAAGTCGTGAAAGATTACAAACATGATCATTGCATACATTATCACAAATCACATATTGGCCATACCACATCACATGACCCCCTCTGCAAAAACAAGTTAGACGTCCTCTACTTTGTTTATTGCAATTTTTACGTGGCTTGGGTCAACGAGATAGAACCGTTCTAATCTACGCAAAACCACAACGGTGATATAGTAGTTGCTTATTTACTCATCCTTTTGAAAGGCCTTTCATTGAAAATTGCATCTTCACTAAAGCAAGAGAAACAGACACCCGCCAGCCACTTATGCAAAACAAGTTGCATGTCAGTCGTGGAACCGGTCTCTCGTGCGTGGACGAGTAAGGTTGGTCCGGGCCGCTTCATCTCACAATACCGCAAAGACGCAAAGTGCACGCGAGAAGGTAGCAACATAAAATATCAATGCCCACAACACTTGTGTTCTAATCGCACCAACATCTACGAATAGATCTAGGCTCTGATACCACTGATGGGGTCGTAGCATAGAAAACAAAAATTTTCCTACGCAGCAAGCGGAATAAACCCCAAGGATCTAGATCTACTAGACGAAGGTAGCGAAGATGAGATCCAATCTCTTACCCTTGAAGATCAACAAACGCGTTTTGTCGGTGCAGGGGTTGGCTAGTCGATCCCCGCAACTAGACTCATCTAGTCGCGAGGAGATGTATTTCCTCGAAGTCCAATCCGACGAAGTGCCACAAGGGGTAGCACCTCCGCGGTATCCACACGTACGACTCGATGTAGATCTCCTCCTTCTTGACACCGCAAGCAAGGTGGAGATGGCTAGATGGATCTCGGCACCATGACGGTTGTGGTGGCGTTGATGATGATGATCTCCACGAGCATGGCTTCGCCAAGCCAAGCAAGAGGAGAGGGAGAGGAGGAGGTGCAGCAGCAGCCCTACATCTAGGGGTGGTGCGGCAAGCCTTGGTGGAGGAGATGGCGGCAGCCCTCCGGGAGAGGGGTGGCGCAGGAGAGGTGGAGGAGCATGGAGGGGGGCGGCTAGGGTTTGCCACAAGGGCTCCCAAAGGTGTGCCGCACCCCTCCCCTTGCCCTCCTTATATAGGTGGCAGGGGGTGCGCCCCAAGGCCTCCCTAGGGCCGGCGGCTGGGGTGCCTTAGCCCCCAAGCCAGCCCCTAGGGTTAGGGTTTTGGCCGGCCCCCCCTTTATGGGCCCCTTTGGCCCATATGGGCCTTTAATGCCCTGGTGGTGCGGCTGGCCTAAGAGGCCAGTCCACCACCCCTTCATGCCATGTGGGCCCCATACTCCTATGGGCCCCACTTCTAGACTCCTCTAGAACCTTCTAGAATATTCCGGAACCCTTCCAGAAAATCCCGGAACTTTTCCGATACCTCCGGAAACCACTTTCCTTATATGAATCTTATTCTCCGGACTATTCCGGAACTCCTTGTGACGTCCGGGATCCCATCCGAGACTCCGAATCACCATTCGTTCATTCCATCAAATAATCTCATCGCTAACCCTAGCTATATCGGAGCGTTAAGTGTGTGACCCTACAGGTTCGAGAACATGCAGACATGATCATATCAATAATCAATAGCGGGACCGGGATGCCCATATTGACTCCCACATATTCAACGAAGTTCTTTATCGATTGAACCACGATGCCGGAGATTCTTAATCTCATATACGATTCCCTTTGTCTCACCGATATTTAATTTGCCCGAGATTTGATCGTCGATATCTCCATATCTAGTTCTATCTCGTTACCTGGCAAATTCTCTTTACTCGTCCATAATATAGGATCTCCGTGATTAACACTTAATCACATGGTTGCAACCTTTCTTGATGCTATATTACCGAGAGGGCCCAGAGATATCTTTTCCGTCACAAGGAAGGACAAATCCCAGTCTTGATTCATGTCACCCAACAAATACCATCGGAGATACCTGAAAGCCACCTTTATAATCACCCAGTTACGAAGTGACGTTTGATGTCCACAAAGTATTCCTCCGGTAAACGGGAGTGACATAATCTCATGGTCTAAGGAAACTATACTTGGCATACAAAAAGTGTTGGCAATAAAACTGTTGTGACACGATCAATTGCAACTCTTTATTATTTGGGTCTTGTCCATCATATCATTACTCCTAATGATATGACTCCGTTATCAAGTGACTATAACAAGTCCATGGTTAGGAAACTCTAACCATCTCTTGACTAACGAACCAGTCCAGTAGAGGCTTACTAGGGACACCTGTTTGTTTATATTCCACACATGTATTATGTTTCCGGTTAATACAATTATAGCATGGAGAATAAACTATTATCATAAACATGAATATGCTAATAAACCATTTTATTATTGCCTCTAGGGCATATTCCCAACAGTCTCCCACTTGCACTAGAGTCAATAATCTAGTTTACATTTTCTCGATCCAACACTCATGGTGTCTAACACTCATGGAGTTTCAGTGCTGATCATGTTTGCTCGTGGAAGAGGTTCTGTCCGTGTTCTGTACTATACAGTTCTTTATGTTCTTTGCAAAACGTCAATGTCACCTAATTTGACATTACTTTATCATCTCATGATAAACCTATTATCATCACATGATAATTCTCATCATCACATGATGAATATAATATATTTGGTTAGAGAGTGAGATTTTCGTTTCCCTTTTATGCCTACATGACGTATGATCAGTCAAGAGGACTTTCTCATAGCATGTGCACCCGGAACTCACTCAGTCTTGAAACAAAATTTCTCAAACCATAATATTATATCTTTTAATCCTTGAATTAATCATATACTCCTATATGTTGTAGACTCACAAATCGACAGTGCAATCATGTCACTTCGATATTTTCAATCATGCTTTCGCTGCGCTTCTGCCTTTATGAGATTTCCAATCTAGTTTGGTTTTATGACTTCAACCAAGTCTACCAATCTCTAGATTCTATTATCTCAACTCCATAGAAAAATGACTCCTCATTTAACATGTTCTTCTAACCAAGAACTTGGGTCACATATCGTCAAATACAAACACATGGTTCTTATATGTTTAGTCCTATGAACGATTCATAGCGAATTCTAACATATCCTCTAACCATCATTTTGTACTGAGTTATCAACTCAATGTTTCACCTATTTCTCACAAGCAGATGAACCTTTCTTCTCTTGTTTTATTTTGAACTCCTTCAAAATCTTACTTAGGTTAAACATCCTGACATAATGCTTATCAACCATATCTATCCTCCATAGATACATCCATCTCCATGGATATTTGACATTCAAACTAACTTCATAAGTTATACGTTGGTTCCTGACTTATTTACAACATTTATGAAATCTCCATTTCACTCAAACAAGATGTTGTAAACTCCCACTCAAATATACACCATACACATATTAAATTGTGAAACCACTTTGGCTCCCACTCAGAAATATGTTATCTCTATATTTGACCATGATTAACTAGCTCCCACTCAAACATATGTCACCACATATTTTGATCATGGAAAATAGTTTCTGCTCTAACTTAACATATGTCGCCACATATCTTAATTAGATCACACCCGTGTATTTTCTCGATATTTTGGACACCTCCAAAATTCTTAATTAACTTTTAATATCGAGAACTCTTTATACGAAACGCTAGTACTTTGCTAGCTTTAAGTTTTATTTATTCCCTGCAAAACCCCTTTTGAGGAATAAATATGTGAAACATCACTTTCACAAAATCAAGCAACAATTACTTTGTGATTTAAACTTAACATAGGATGACTCTTAGTCACTTTCGTATTTAAGGCTTCTATTTCTTCTTTGTAGTTTCGTAGGTATGTCTTGTTTCTGAAACATGACAAGTAAATCATGAATATTATTTTGTAACCTGACAAAACTTTATATTCTTGAATCCTACTTTTCTTTAGACAAGCTAAACCGAAATTCAATGATCACCATCATTAATTCCTTTATGTGTCAAGTTTTAACCAACACAGCACTTTACATATGTGCCACTTGATACATAAACAAGCAAGGTTTTAGCTTTTCCATTCCATCAATTCTTTTATCAATGAAACCTTTTCATGATAAATCCACTAAAACATTTAACACAATCAACAATTGATTTGTCCCTTTTAGTCTCTCATTGTGGAATCTCTATTCATAGTCACATATGAATATACTACATACTTTATTTGCAATAGTTTCTAATTATCTCATAATCAATGAAACCACTGTTTCACATAACTCATATGCGAAATGCAAATCATTAAATAGATCCTTATTTCTAAACAGAGTGTTTATCAAATAAATCTAAATGCTATTATTAAACCCCCGAAATAAAACCCTTCTTTGAGACCACACAATATCAAATAGTGTGTGATTACAATATCTTAGGACATATCAAACTCCTTCGAAAATATTCTAAATATTGTAATTTGTGATAACACTTTTCACAAGTCTGCATACTAACATATAACTCAAATATTTTGTCTCTTTTGATCATAAAGACTCAATTTTCTTGTTAACTTAATATCCTAAACTCCAGAAATTTATTTGATCTCATCAAATATCATAACTCGAATAAATACACCTATTTAATCATTTCATTTATGATGGAGTACACAAAATAATGACATTTAACATTTGCTGAAAATACAACCAACACTTGTGTTTATTTTCGGCAACTCATGACACACTTCCAAAGGGTGGCATTTTTAGTCATACTCCTTCAACAAGGCGCATTGATAAAACATCAAAATGTTTATTCAATCTTTAGCACGACTAAAACAATTGTCATTATTAAGTTTTGGATATTTTAGTATGTCTCTTATTTTATAAATGTTCAACCAATTTATCATCTAGATTATAATAAGAATAACACACTTATAATTGAAACTTGTGATTTCCAAAAAGGATCACTCATGAAAATAGAACAACCATTGTCTTTAACATGAATAACCGTCTCACATAAGCAAGACACACTAATCAAAATCACACTTAATTCGATTACAACACTTATTCAAATCCTCTAATCCAAAATGATAAATGTAGAGACAGATCGTTGCCAGCATCAACTCCTTGACTACCACCATTCCGCAACGTCTTCCCATATCCTTTATGCAAATCTCAAGCAGCAGGTTCTGTTTTCATAAAACAGAATGAGTATCAAATACTTATCGGAACCGCCACAATTACAATTTAGACTTAAACACTTATAACTTGTATATCACTATATACTTTCTGCATTGTCAACTTCTCTTGCTATGGGTTCCACTTTGACATGACGCAGCCGAGACACAAACTCACAGAAAGTGATCAAATCCCTTCCCATGACCTAGTCTCCGACATAATTCTTGAAGCTGGGGAGAAGCTAGCGTATCACCCCATCTATCGCGAAACCGTCATTCATCTCGTGGTTCCAAACAAGCACTAGACGATGATGTATCTCATGCATTATCCTCAGGTGTTGTTCCAAGCAAGTGTTCTCTTCCATCTTGAGTGAAAGAAAACCGTTCAGACATTCAAACCTTACAATTCTAACTTGTGCTGAAAAACTATTTTTCAGCTCATCAACAATCTCCATTGCAATCAAGTTCTTGAATTGTTTACTTAGGTCAGAATTCATGAAGGTGCACATCATCCACTTGACTTTCAAGTAGGCGGTTCAAAACCACTCCATGTACTCTTCATCGCTTGCAGAAATATTTAGGTTTATCTCCTATTGGTTCTTCTAGCACGTAGAGCTGAGCATTGGAGTGTAGGACTTCTTTAAATGCAGGTACCACTTAACAAAATTGACCCATCGAGACGCAGTTTTTCAGCAACGAACTGACTACCGTAGTCGACCATGATCTACAAGGATTTTTGCAAAGACATCTGGACTTTTGTTTATGATAATTTCAGTTCATCTTAATGAACTCCCACTAAACTCAACATCTCTCTGGTTGTTTAGTGACACACGATCCAAATCCACTACACCACAACCGATCATCACGTGAGATGATGTAGCTTCAAAGGTGAACATCACCATGTTGATCATATCATCCATATGACTCGTGTTTAACCTTTCGGTTCTTGTGTTCCGAGGCCATGTCTGTACATGCTAGGCTCGTCAAGGAAACCGTAGTATTTCCGCGTGTGTAAATCTGGCTTACACCCGTTGTATGTGAACGTTGAATCTATCACACCCGATCATCACGTGGTGCTTCGAAACGAAGAACTTTGGCAACGGTGCATACTAGGGAAGAACACATCTTGATATTAACATGAGAGATCACCTTATCATGCTACCGTCGCGATCACATCTAAGCATAACAATAAGGTGCATGAAAGGGATTAACATCACATGCAATTCAAATTGTGATATGATATGGCCTTTCTTCTTATGCTCTTAGATCTCCATCTTCAAAGCACCGGCAAGATCTCCATCTCCGGCATGATCTCCATCATCGTGGCGCCATCACCATGGTTGTCCACCAAGCTATTGCAACTACAACTAATGCTACTCTTAGCAATAAAGTAAAGCAATAACATGGTGATTCAATGACACGCAGGTCACATAAAATAAAAGACAACCATATGGCTCCGGCCGGTTGCCGTACTCAACGACATGCAAGTCGTGAAAGATTACAAACATGATCATTGCATACATTATCACAAATCACATATTGGCCATACCACATCACATGACCCCCTCTGCAAAAACAAGTTAGACGTCCTCTACTTTGTTTATTGCAATTTTTACGTGGCTTGGGTCAACGAGATAGAACCGTTCTAATCTACGCAAAACCACAACGGTGATATAGTAGTTGCTTATTTACTCATCCTTTTGAAAGGCCTTCCATTGAAAATTGCATCTTCACTAAAGCAAGAGAAACAGACACCCGCCAGCCACTTATGCAAAACAAGTTGCATGTCAGTCGTGGAACCGGTCTCTCGTGCGTGGACGAGTAAGGTTGGTCCGGGCCGCTTCATCTCACAATACCGCAAAGACGCAAAGTGCACGCGAGAAGGTAGCAACATAAAATATCAACGCCCACAACACTTGTGTTCTAATCGCACCAACATCTACGAATAGATCTAGGCTCTGATACCACTGATGGGGTCGTAGCATAGAAAACAAAAATTTTCCTACGCAGCAAGCGGAATAAACCCCAAGGATCTAGATCTACTAGACGAAGGTAGCGAAGATGAGATCCAATCTCTTACCCTTGAAGATCAACAAACGCGTTTTGTCGGTGCAGGGGTTGGCTAGTCGATCCCCGCAACTAGACTCATCTAGTCGCGAGGAGATGTATTTCCTCGAAGTCCAATCCGACGAAGTGCCACAAGGGGTAGCACCTCCGCGGTATCCACACGTACGGCTCGATGTAGATCTCCTCCTTCTTGATCCCGCAAGCAAGGTGGAGATGGCTAGATGGATCTCGGCACCATGACGGTTGTGGTGGCGTTGATGATGATGATCTCCACGAGCATGGCTTCGCCAAGCCAAGCAAGAGGAGAGGGAGAGGAGGAGGTGCAGCAGCAGCCCTACATCTAGGGGTGGTGCGGCAAGCCTTGGTGGAGGAGATGGCGGCAGCCCTCCGGGAGAGGGGTGGCGCAGGAGAGGTGGAGGAGCATGGAGGGGGGCGGCTAGGGTTTGCCACAAGGGCTCCCAAAGGTGTGCCGCACCCCTCCCCTTGCCCTCCTTATATAGGTGGCAGGGGGTGCCCCCAAGGCCTCCCTAGGGCCGGCGGCTGGGGTGCCTTAGCTCCCAAGCCAGCCCCTAGGGTTAGGGTTTTGGCCGGCCCCCCCTTTATGGGCCCCTTTGGCCCATATGGGCCTTTAATGCCCTGGTGGTGCGGCTGGCCTATGAGGCCAGTCCACCACCCCTTCATGCCATGTGGGCCCCATACTCCTATGGGCCCCACTTCTAGACTCCTCTAGAACCTTCTAGAATATTCCAGAACCCTTCCAGAAAATCCCGGAACTTTTCCGATACCTCCGGAAACCACTTTCCTTATATGAATCTTATTCTCCGGACTCTTCCGGAACTCCTCGTGACGTCCGGGATCCCATACGAGACTCCGAATCACCATTCGTTCATTCCATCAAAATATCTCATCGCTAACCCTAGCTATATCGGAGCGTTAAGTGTGTGACCCTACGGGTTCGAGAACATGCAGACATGATCATATCAATAATCAATAGCGGGACCGGGATGCCCATATTGACTCCCACATATTCAACGAAGTTCTTTATCGATTGAACCACGATGCCGGAGATTCTTAATCTCATATATGATTCCCTTTGTCTCACCGATATTTAATTTGCCCGAGATTTGATCGTCGATATCTCCATATCTAGTTCTATCTCGTTACCTGGCAAATTCTCTTTACTCGTCCATAATATAGGATCTCCGTGATTAACACTTAATCACATGGTTGCAACCTTTCTTGATGCTATATTACCGAGAGGGCCCAGAGATATCTTTTCCGTCACAAGGAAGGACAAATCCCAGTCTTGATTCATGTCACCCAACAAATACCATCGGAGATACCTGAAAGCCACCTTTATAATCACCCAGTTACGAAGTGAGTTTGATGTCCACAAAGTATTCCTCCAGTAAACGGGAGTGACATAATCTCATGGTCTAAGGAAACTATACTTGGCATACTAAAAGTGTTGGCAATAAAACTGTTGTGACACGATCAATTGCAACTCTTTATTATTTGGGTCTTGTCCATCATATCATTACTCCTAATGATATGACTCCGTTATCAAGTGACTATAACAAGTCCATGGTTAGGAAACTCTAACCATCTCTTGACTAACGAACCAGTCCAGTAGAGGCTTACTAGGGACACCTGTTTGTTTATATTCCACACATGTATTATGTTTCCGGTTAATACAATTATAGCATGGAGAATAAACTATTATCATAAACATGAATATGCTAATAAACCATTTTATTATTGCCTCTAGGGCATATTCCCAACAGTGATCTTCGTTGTGATCATGAGCTTTGTTAGTGTAGTTGAATACATGATGTTTCCCTTTGTATAATGGATATGATGCTGCTCAAGTGATGTTATTTAGTACAATTTCCGGAGTCACCGTTGTGATCACGGTATCTCGGTGACAGTGTGGGTGCCGTGTGTGACTCTATGGATGATAATAGATTGGAAGGATCTTCATCATGATTTTGTTCTTTATTTGTTGGATTGAATAGATCATGAGGTTTCTTGATGCTTGTGTTATTGAAGAAAGAGACTATTCAAGAAATAGGTTGTGGTGTTTGTTAGTACTATTTTGGATGCGGATAGTGACAGCATGAAGTGCCCATAGATGTGGAATACGAACTTTAAGGTGTGCTTTTCGTAGCCCTACGCAATTCTCATCCTATTTGATCCACAAAAGAATTATCTCCGAGCAACGTCTACCATGCATGTATTTTTGTGGGAACTATCATGTGTTTAATTATGTTAATGATGTTGAGAGTAGTCACTAGTGAAAGTATGAAGCCTAGGCCTTGTTTCCAAGCATTGATACACCGTTTTTAGTCACTTTTGTCACTTGTTTGCTTTCTGCCATTTTTATTACAGAATTACAAAAATCACCTTTTAACATCCATATCACTTGCATTTTACCATCTCTTTGCCGAACTAGTGCACCTATACAACTGACAATTGTATTAGGTGTGTTGGGGACACAAGAGACTTCTTGTATCTTAATTGCAGGGTTGCTTGAGAGGGATATCTTTGACCTCTACCTCCTGTGGATTCGATAAACCTTGGGTTACTCACTTAAGGGAAATTTGCCGCTGTCCTACAAACCTCTGCGCTTGGAGGCCCAACAAGTCTACAAGAATAGAAGCATGTAGTAGACATCAAGCTAATTTCTGGCGCCATTGCCGGGGAGGTAAGGTAAACGTCACTCACATCCACCGGCAACGAAGCTAATTTCTGGCACCGTTGCCGGGGAGGTCAGCGCTTGAAGGTATCTACTTTAGATCTAGCAATTAAATATTTTTGTTTCTTGTTTTTATTACACTAGTTCGGTTTAATGGAAAACAAAAAAAATTAGAGAGTTTTATAAAATTTATCTTGAAATTGGTCATGATGCTTTTGAAGAGAAAATTAAAAAACATATGGAACTTTATTTGCATAACAATCATGCTAGTAGCAATGTTATTAGTATGCTTTCTTTGAACGACATTGTTGCTAATGCTATGGAAAATTGCAAGCTTGGGGATGCCGGTTTTGATGAATATGATCTTTTTAGTCCCCCAATCTTGAAGGAGGAAATTTTCTTTGATGATACTATGCCTCCTATATATGATGATTATAATGATGAATGTGATATTTTCAGTCCACCTACTATTGAGGAAAAAGTTTATTATGATCATGATATGCCTCCTATTTATGATGATTACAATGATGGTTATGATAGTTTTACTCCCACTATTACTAATGAGAAGGATTTTACTTATGTGGAGAGTAATAATAATACTTTTATGCATGTGAATCATGAGAAAAATGCTTTATGTGATGGCTATGTTATTGAGTTTTCTTATGATTATACTGAAAGTTATTATGAGAGAGGGAAGCTTGGTTATATAAATTTTCATCTTATGAAGTTTCCCCTCTTTATGTTGAAGGTTTTAATGTTGCACTCGCTTTACCTTCCTATGCTTAATGCTTTATGCTCCAATGATTTATTTTCTTACAAGATGCCTATGCATAGGAAGAGAGTTAGACTTAAATGTGTTTGATATTTCCTTCTTGATGCTATCTTTGCGTTCCAACTCTTATTCTTATGAGAGCATCATTAAAATTATCATGCCTAGCTAAAAGGCTTAAAAGAAAAGCGATCTTGGGAGGCAACCCATCTTTTACTTTCAGTTTGTTTTTGTTTTTCTTGAGTCATGGAGTTGTTGCCTCTGTAGCAACTTCATTGTATCTTTTTCTTTTGGTTTTTTGTGCCAAGTTTAGCCTCTAATGCATTCAAAGTGCGAGGTATTGTTTTGCTATCCAGAAACAGATTTCTGTCCTTCACTGTTCTAAAATATAAAAATCCTCTGAATTTTATATTTTTCTGAAATTTTTAGAAAGCAAGCCTGATACTATTAGCTATCTTGAGTTAGTTTTAACTTTTTTTATTTGAGCTGCAGAAGTGCCTTGAAAAATTTAATCTTTACAGACTGTCCAGTTTTGATAGATTCTGCCTTTATTTTGTATTCGCCTCTTTTACCATCGTTCAATGTGAAACTCTTGAGGGAGAGTGTCACATTGAGGATTAGTAAACAGTAGCTAATGCCCAATGAAGTTTGTTTGCAATTTGTCCTAAGTTGAACATATGTGCATTTTAATTTATGAGCACTAACCCTCTAATCAAATTATGAGAAGTTTTGTGTGAAGGGAGTTTTTAAGTTCCAAAGGAGAGGAATATGAAGAAATTGAGGATGGGTCAGAGCTCAAGCTTGGGGATGCCCCCATGGCATCCCCTCTGAATATCAAGAACCATCAAGAGTCAAAGCTTGGGGATGCCCAAGGCATCCCCTCATCTTCATCGACTATCATAAGGTCGTCTTCGTTGAACTTCGTTTTTATCACTTTACATATTATGTGCTATGCTTGGAGCGTCTTTTTACTTTCAGTTTTGTTTTGTTTGTTTTCTGGTCATATGCTTGTTGGATCCTTGCTTTGTTTGTGTGGGAGAGAGACATGCTCCGCTTTTTCATTTGAATACTCCTTTGCTTCGCTTATATCTTGTTGAGTATTCTTAGCTATTGTTTGTTTGCAAGTAAGCTCTCGCTTTTATCTTTTATCTTGTTTAGAGCTGCTAGTTGTTGATGTTAAACTCTCTTGTTCTTCACTTATATTTGTTAGAGAGTTGCTATGGTTGCTTGGTTAATTTGTTAGAACGGTAAAATGCTATGCATGTGGTAGTGGTATGAAGTAGAAAAAAAACACCGCATAGTCTTATAGATCACTATGTTGATAATTTGATACTCTTCAATTGTTTTGAGGCATTAAAATATCTAATGGTTAAAATTTGTTGGTTAATGGTGTTAGAACTGATTAGTGGAGATGTGTTAGTAAAGCGTGGAGCCGTACTTCTCTGAACTAAACAACCTAAGTCAACAATGCTAACGTGTCATGAATTCTGCTAAGTTGAAAATAAGTTCCTAGTGGGTAGTTACTGCAATGGTCGGGGAAGCCAACGGGGCACTTGTGTCGCCGCCACGATCCCTCTCGGGGTGTCTCTAACCATTTGTGGAACATTGAAACTGCTAGTTGTTTGCAATATACGAAATGCATTGTTGAGTTTTGGTTTTTGCCACTTCCACTTCCGCTGCGCAATGGCCTCTCTCACATTGAGATTGGTGGATACGTCACGAGTACATCCAACTCCGTGGGAGAACTTCATCCTGTTCTCCTACACATAAGCCAACTATCTCCCTCAAAACAGCCACCATACCTACCTATCACGGCATTTCCATAGCCGTTCCGAGATACATTGCCATGCAACATCCATTATTACATTACATGACTTGATGTCATTCTTCATTACCATATAGTTTGCTTGATCATTGAGTTAGTGTGCTGCGTGACCTGCCACATGTTCTACATTTTTTCCACACTACGCTCAATCATGCATACTTTCTTTTATATATTATGTGTTAGTTTTATGAGTTATGAGTACCAAAAGTGTGATGATCATCTTGTAAAAATAGAGTGTTGCCCCTACCTGTGAGCATATTGAAAAGAGTCCAAAGTGGCCACATAAAAGAGTCCAAAAGAGACCAATGAGAGAAAATTTAAAAGAGCCACGGAGGCCACAATTGTAAAAAAAAAGATAAATATAAAAGAGAGAGGGGGCAGCACTACTATCCTTTATTCCACACTTGTGCTAGTTAGCACCTACACTTCATTATAGAGAGTTTTCATGTTTCATTTGTATAACTATGTGGGGAATTAACGTTATAGAACTTGGCTTGTATATTCCAAGGATGAGCCTCCTCAAGTGAGCTCTAGGTCTTCATGAGCAAGCAAGTTGGATGCACCCCCACTAGTTCTATTGGAGAGCTTTCATACACTTATAGCTCTATGTGCATCCGTTGCATGGCAATCACTACTCCTCATACAGTGTCAACTACGGGACTTCCTTCTGTCTTGTGGTTACCTTCTCCACTGTTTGAGCCTTTCTTTTTGGCCTTCCAACCCTCCATTATGTTCTCTTTGCCATAACATCATGGTGCCAAAGCCACTTCTTACTTGCACTAGTTGAGTAGACTTCGAAACAGTTGATTTGTAAAGTAGATGGATTAGGACACTTGACTTGAGCTTGGCTATTCCATGAATAACTAATTAGATGCTTTGAAGAATGATTGATACTTTACATTGGAGACATAATTTGCAATTCTTCTTTCTAAACCTTATGTATGGTTCCATGTCTTCAACGCACTTATTCATGAAAAGTTTCTAGCATTTGTTAGCTAGCATTTGTTAATCATTTTTTGCTTAATATAAACTATATACAATTGTTTTGGATCACCTCATTCACATCATGTGCTTTGCATTACTATCTTGATCATGATTGTTTTGGTTGCATGTCTCATTAAAAATTATTTTGTTATCACTTACCTACTCGAGGTCGAGTAGGAGTTAAGCTTGGGGATGTTGATACGTGTCAAACGTATCTATAATTTTTTATTGATTCATGCTAGTTTTGTGATGTTGTCACATGTTTTTACTATCATATTACATCATTTTTATTCATTTTGTTGGACTAACCTATTGACAAGATGCCCAGTGTCGGTTCCCTGTTTTTGTCATGTTTTTGTTGCAGAAAGTTACTTATGGAAATATTCTCGGAATTGGACGAAAATTTACGGGGATTTTTTATTGGACAAATGAAGACCGGAGCCAAAAGGGCGACCTGGGGGGCCACCCACAGGCCAGGGGCGGCCCCCTACCGCGGCCCTAGGGCAGCCCGTGGGTGGGACCCACCCCTGCCCTGTGGGCACCCCCTCGGCCGCCTCCGACGCCTATAAAATCATCCCCGACGAAAAAAACCTAAGCCCCGAAGGATTTTCCCAAACACGCAACAGAGCTCCGCCGCCATCACCGACAAGTTTTGGGGGTTCAGAAGGTCCTGTTCCGGCACCCTGCCGGGACGGGGATCGACCGCCGGGGCCATCTACATCAACACCGCTGCTTCCCGCGATGAGGAGGGAGTAGTCCCTCACCGGGGCTGAGGCTTATACAAGTAGCTATGTGGTTATCTCTCTCTCCCATGATGTGATCTTCGTTGTGATCATGAGCTTTGTTAGTGTAGTTGAATACATGATGTTTCCCTTTGTGTAATGGATATGATGCTGCTCAAGTGATGTTATTTAGTACAATTTCCGGAGTCACCGTTGTGATCACGGTATCTCGGTGACAGTGTGGGTGCCGTGTGTGACTCTATGGATAATAGATTGGAAGGATCTTCATCATGAGTTTGTTCTTTATTTGTTGGATTGAATAGATCATGAGGTTTCTTGATGCTTGTGTTATTGAAGAAAGAGACTATTCAAGAAATAGGTTGTGGTGTTTGTTAGTACTATCTTTGGATGCGGATAGTGACAGCATGAAGTGCCCATAGATGTGGAATACGAACTTTAAGGTGTGCTTTTCGTAGCCCTACGCAATTCTCATCCTATTTGATCCACAAAAGAATTATCTCCGAGCAACGTCTACCATGCATGTATTTTTGTGGGAACTATCATGTGTTTAATTATGTTAATGATGTTGAGAGTAGTCACTAGTGAAAGTATGAAGCCTAGGCCTTGTTTCCAAGCATTGATACACCGTTTTTAGTCACTTTTGTCACTTGTTTGCTTGCTGCCATTTTTATTACAGAATTACAAAAATCACCATTTAACATCCATATCACTTGCATTTTACCATCTCTTTGCCGAACTAGTACACCTATACAACTGACAATTGTATTACTTGTGTTGGGGACACAAGAGACTTCTTGTATCTTAATTGCAGGGTTGCTTGAGAGGGATATCTTTGAGCTCTACCTCCCGTGGATTCGATAAACCTTGGGTTACTCACTTGAAAGAACAAACGATGCCCGAGATGTCGCCTAGAGGGGGGGTGAATAGGCGATTAACACCTTTTCTAATTAGGGGCTTGATAATGCGGAATAAAACTATGTGTTTAAATTACCAAGCCAACAACCTAATATGCTAGGGTTACCTATGTGCACCAACAACTTATGCTAAGCAATTAAAGCAACAAGGTGATAGCAAGATATGAACTTCAAGCACGAAGGCTATCACAATGTAAATTGCATAAGTAAAGCTCGGGTATAGAAATAACCGAGGCACGCGGAGACGAGGATGTATTCCCGAGTTCCTCCTTGTTAAGGGAGTACGTCTCGTTGGAGGGGTGTGAGCTCGCCACAAGAGGCCTACTCAAGATGCCACAAAGGCCTCACCCTATTCTCCGATGAACCGCACCCAAAGGTTTGGTTCACCTTCCACTATCGGATTCCTTCAAGGCGGAATCCGGAGCCTTTACAACATTTGGGGCACACACCCACAACTTAATTGGGGGCTCCCAACACTTGCCCAAAGCTTCACAACTCGAAGTCTTCGCGGCACTCCAACCGTCTAGGGTACACAATGCACCCAAGAGGCACAAGCTCTTGGGAACACAATGCACCCAAGAGTAACAAGCTTCTTGAACCTTCAATCCCACGTATCACCGTGGGAAACTCAAACCTATGCACCAAATGCAAAAGGCAAGAGCACAAGTGCTCAAATCCTTCACTCTCAAATTCCAACTAAGCAACAAATGCTTTGGGGGGAATGAGAGAGGAAGAACAAAGAGGAGAACCACAAAAGAACTCCAAGAACTAGATCCACTAGGTTCCCCTCACTTAGAGGAGAGATTGATTGGTGGAAATGTAGATCTAGATCTCCTCTCACTTTTACCTCAAAAATATGCAAGATTCGTTGGAGGGATTGAGAGGGGGGCAAGCTTTTCAAGGTCAACAATGGTGGGAGAGAGAGGGGAAAACGTGCTGCCTTAGATGGGGAACCATTGGGGAAGAAGGCCCCTTAAATAGGTCCCCCGAAATCTGACCGTTATGTGCAAAATCGTACCCAGCGGTACTACCTCTAGGCTGGCGGTACTACCTCTGGGGCGGTACTACCTCTGCGCCAGCGGTACTACCTCTGGGACCCTTTTTGACTGAGAATGATGATTCCAGCGGTAGAACGTGGCTGCTACCGCCGGGGTACCGGGGGGATACCAGTACGCAAAAAGGGCGCACCGGTACCACCAGCGGTACCACCAACGGTACCGGGCGCTGTGCAGCAGCAGTTCCGCTCCAGGTGTAGCGGTACTACCGCTGCCGCAGCGGTACTACCGCCGGACAAAAAAACTGCAGAACAACCGGTACGAGAAAAATCATAACTTAATCATCCGGACTCCGTTTTCGATGATCTTGGGCTCGTTGGAATCGCAACGAAGAGTTCTACAAGATCATGCGGAGAAACATCATAGTCCATCAAGGGAGGATAAAACCAAATGGGGAAAGGTAAAACCTCTCTATAAAAGAACAACCGGTAAATCCTCCAACATAAGGAACCCAACAAGTTTTTCATCCGAACTCTGTTTTCTATGATCTTAGGCTTGTTTCTAAGATAATCACAAGCCCTACAAGATCATTCATATAAACATCATAGTCCATCATGTGAGGAGGAAACCACAAGAAGAGAGTTTGACCTCTCTTACAAGAGACAAGCCGGAAAAACCTCCAATATAAAAAACGCAAGAAGATATTCATGAAATCCGTTTTTGATGAACTAGAGCTTGGTATGGAGATGAACACAAGCTCTAAATTCTCACATGGATAAAAGCCAAATAACAACCAAGAAAGATGATTGCAAGGATGCAAAGGTTTGAGCTCTCCACGAATGATACGAACAAGATACACGGTCGAGAGCCCCTCTTGATAGTACGGCTATCTATCCTATAATCCGGTCTCTCACTAAACATCATGAGACCGGTAAAATAAAAACCCTATCAAGATCATACCTTTGCCTTGCGCATTAATCCACTTGAGGTCTCCTCAAGGCGAACCAACTTCTTGATTGCGCCTTGCTTGGTGAAGATTCGCATGACGCTCCCCCATACACCAAGATGGGGAAAGCACTCCTTCGGCATATCTTCACTTGGCCTTTCTCTCGATGACGAACACCTTGGCCTTGATCAACAAATGATCTTCTTCCCTAAGCCTTGACTCCAACACATGGAGAACAGGCAAGACCTTGACTCCAACAAATGGAGACAAGCAAGCTAATGGACACCTACAAATATAGCTCAATGCAAATATTAGTCCATAGAGATTGTCATTAATTACCAAAACCATGCATGGGGGCAACCATGCACTTTCAATCTCCCCCATTTTGGTAATTGATGACAATCCCGTTTAAGAGGGTTTATATAATGAATAAAGCATCCTTGCATGACAGACAAGCAAGAATGCAAAGCGCATTAAGGGCAAATGCAACAAAAGCATAAAATCCAAATTCCCTTAAACCCTCTAAACTTCTCCCCCATTGGCATCGATTGCCGAAATGGGAAGAAAAATTTAGAGAGCCAATATAATATGAGTTCCTCCATAAAGGTGTGCATTACTCAAGATATGAGTGAAATCAAATGCACTTATTCATTGACGAATAATTAGAGGAAATCAAACTATATTGAGGATCCAAAGATTGCAAAAAGAAGATGAAACCATTTTAAACATCTCCACAAAGGAGAAAAGCAATCAACCAGATCCAAAGTGAGATTTCTAAATAAAAACGGAGAAGCTCCCCAATGTTCATGCACAAATAAGGAGTGCACAAGTATGGAATCCTCACTCCCCAAAATCATCTAGAACACTCAACAAGTGCAATTGTGCATAATGCAAAAGCAAATCATAGCACTTGCACCAAAGATGTGGTTGAGCCATAAAAAGATACCAATTTTCAAAAATTCAACATAAGATAGGCCCAACCGAGATAAAGAGATCTTTTAAAGAAATATATTCACAAGCTTAGGGATACCAATTGGAAACTAAAACCAATTGAAAATGCCAAAAGCTAGTGAGAGCATTTAGCCAATAAAATTCAACATGCTCACCATGGTAGGCATGAAGTCAAAGATCTTCAAAAATACATGAGTGTGCAAAGATACCAATAAACAATAAGACAAGCACTCATGAGACAAATTTGGAACCACCAAAGAATTATAGATGAAAAACAAGGTGGCTCAAAAGAAATAGGATACCAACTAAAAATTGACCTCTCTCATATGTATAGGTTTCTTATTAGACAAACCATTGAAGATATACATCCGCAAAGAAACATATACATACAAAATGGTCCGGGAAAAAGATAACAAGGTATCCAAAAGGAAGTCATAAATATACAAATGAGATTGTTGCTTAAAAGCATAGCACATAGCTCAAATTTATCTCATTGTACATAAATGGACTTCAAATATATCAAATGCATCACACATATCACTAAGGGAACAAGAGATAGTGGAGATGCTTTGAAATAGGCAACAAGTATCACAAGGAAATAATATCAATTGAAGAAAGGTTTTTGCAAATTCAACACACATATCACAAAGATATATTAAGTGAAGGAAAAAGCCAAAACCACAACAATTGCATATAAGAGCTTTCATGCCAAGAGGCAACCTACACAAGGTTGAATACTAGAAAGGTATGCATGGGATAGATACTTGTTACCGAGATGCATTGAAGATGAAGATGATGAGAGTTGGTTTGTCATCAAAGCTTGACTCCGACAATCACACGGTGAGAACACCTTCCTTATGAATGAGGCAAGCATCCAATGCATCTCCATTGTACCTAAAACACAATTAGAGTACAAAATGGTTCCCAAACTCATTGGGTCCCATAGTAGTTAGATAAACTACAATATATAGGAAACACTCCACGTAAATATGTGCATATAGATATGAAATTGAATTTCATGCACATCTTAGCCGATTTAGGATTCGGTGGAGTATCCCCTATATATTGGAACTAAAAGGACTAGCATGCCATATAATATAAATGTTAAAGGATATACATACAAAGTCTTTCAAGATCCAAACGAGATACAATTTGGACAAAACACCAAGTAAACCAAGAGGAGAGCACACGAGAGTGTGACACTTAAAGGTTGTCCAAATTATATCAAACTCCAAATCAACACATGAAGTGTGATATCAATAGGAATCAAATCAAACAACACATGATTGAAAAGACACCAATTGAAAATAAGATACCAATTAAAAACAAAAATATCAACTAGGAGAAAAGATACCAAAAAGAGGGTGATACTTGACCGAAATCAAGTAAAGGAAAATAAGGCAACAAAGGTATCAAGACTCCCACAAAAAATATTAATTGGAACAAATATCTATGGGAAGATATTAAATTCCAATTAATACCAATTGAAGGTACCAACACAAGATAAAGAAACAAATGCCAATTGAAAGGATCAAAAATTGATAGATAGGTTAGTGTTCTAAATAAAAAGGAATGCTCCCCCAATATTTATGCCTTATCTTATATATTTGCATTTGAATACAAAACGCATGCACAAGGGATCATTACTCTCCATATTTTATCTAAAACACTAAGCACTACCGGTTGAAAGATAGGATCCTTGCAAGAGGCAAAGAGGGCAATAAATAAAGCAAATTAACGCAAGAGCCAATGTGAAGATGATCTACAAAATCCACCACAATTACTAGAATCACTTGTCATGAACAAGGAGTATATGGAGAAATTTCTCGGTGGTATAAAGGAATGATGTACAAGACCAACTCACCACAAACTAGCAAATGGCAAAAGATAGGAATTAAAACACCATTTTTTAAAGAGGTTTGTTGGTAGTTTCAATTATTCGAACCAACCGGCAAAGCCATGGTTAGAATAAACGGAAACAAATGGTTTCTCACATAATATATGGAAATGCATATTAGAGAAAAACCACACCAAGCAACCTCACACAAACAAGAACCAAAGGGTAACCACAAAGGAAAATTGGAACTTGTTTGAGTAAACATGCCACATAGGAAATGGATAATGTACAATATCAACTCTAAGTGGCAAACCTCAAATGTTCACATTTTTATGGGATTGTAATATGCACATAGCTTATTACTCCCCCATAATGTGATAATTCATTTTATTTTTAAACAAGAGGCAAATAAAACCAACTAGAGAAATTAATGGACATGTAGAATTTGAATTTCTCATGAATATGACATACCACATAGTAGCTAGATAATATTTAAATATCAATACTAGGTGGTGTCCATTTTTAGGTTCGTGAAGTGCACAAAGCATTTCACTCCCCCAAAATGGGATAGTCCATTAATATCTCAAAGAGCCAAATGAAATCCACACAAGATTCAATAAAGCTCAACACACAAATTACACATACATGATACACAACTAACATACACCACCTTGAATAACAAGATAAGTAAGAAAGGAGCATATCACATACAAACACATGCTAGGAACAAAACTAACACATGCAAGGGAGCAAGCAACTTTCAATGAATATATGAATTAAATACAAGTTACCGCAAGGAGGAAGCATTGGATATGAGATAGATATGTGATAATCCAATTGACTTGGCTTGAGAAATAAATCCACTGAAGATCCCTTAATTCTTCAAAAATAGCCAAGTCACCAATGTCCTCCACTAAACACCTATTGATCAAGTTGAAGCTTGTTGGTCCCCAACCAAGTTGGGTCCTAAGAGGTTAGTCACAATAGGCTTGGGAACCCAAATGGTGCTTTTCTTGACACCACTTTGAGCTCCCACATACTTGGCAAACACATTGCCACTTCTATCCTTCCTAAGAGAATAAATATCATCAATTATGATAGGGTTGGATGGGTTACCGACGGTGCATGAAGAAGCAAAGTGACCCTTGCCACGGCAAAGGTAGCAACACCGACTCTTCTCTTTCTTCTTAATAGGCTCCTCAACTTGAGGAGCGTTGACTTGAGTCTTCTTAGGAGGTGGTCTTTGTTCAACCCGTGGTTGAGCACGAGATTGAACAAGAGGCCGCTTCCCTAGTTGCTTCTCACTAAGAGGCTTCTTCTTCTTCATTGGGCAATCACGAACATGATGCCCTTCTAGCTTGCACTTGAAGCAAATGATGTTGGCCGGATTCTTGATTTGAACTTGGCCCTTCTTCTTCTCAACCTTGGACTTGTTCTTGATGTTGGAGTTGAATCCAAGTCCACTCTTGTCATTTGGGGATTGTTGCACACTCAACATGTTGTCAAGTGCCCTCTTCCCCTCATGACGCTTTTCCAAACCTTTCTTCAAAGAAGTGGCTTGGGCCTTGAGCTCTCCTCTCTTCTCTACATGGTTAGTGACAACACAAGTACTAGAGGAGGTAGATGCATCATTGTTAGAGCAACAAGGCAAAGCAAGTAATTCATCACATGATGTACCAACATTTTTAGTGGATGAACTACTAGGACTAGCACATGGCAATATAGCATTTTTAATTAAAGTTGTGCTAATATCCACATGAGGCTCACTTGATGTTACCTTTGTAGTGATGGCCTCATGAGCTAACTTAAGACAAGCATAGGAAGCAAGAAGTTCATCATTAGAGCTAGATAGCTTTTCATGATTTTCTTCCAACTTCCCATAGGATGCTAGAAGATCATCATTAGAGCTAGATAGCTTTTTATGACTTGCTTCCAACTCCTCATACTTGCTAGTTAGCAACTCAAGTTGAGCTCTTAGCTCAACATTCTCCTTCAAGTAGATGCTTCACAAGAAATGGAGTTAGTAGCACAAGCATCATTGACATTAGGATGAAGAAGAAATCTTAGCAAGTTCTTCATTTAATCTAGCATTTTCTATTTTCGTGACCTTATATTTAGCAATGGCATGGTCACGTTCTTTAACGATTTTAGCAATTATTTCGTTATGAGACTCCTCGATAGAATCTAGTTTCTCCTCAAGAGAAGCACGAGTCCCTTGCTCTTCCTCAAGAGCATCTTCTAACGATGCTTTCTCCATAGCATCATCCCTTTCAATCTTACCCTTTTCTTCAAGGCTAGCTTGCAAAGCCTCAATAGTTTCCCCACGCTCAATAAGAGTGCTCATGATTTCAAAGAGGTTAGCTTGGGCACTTTATTGCTAGGAAGGGCTTTAAGAATCACTAGACCTTTATTTTGAAGAATAGCATTAACCTTTTCCACATCATCTTCTTCATCATTATTATCATCATCATTATTATTATCATTGCTAGAAGAAGATTTAGCCATGAGGCAATGATAGGTGGATGAAGAGGAAAGATTAATTTTTGAACTACTTAAGTTCATATCTTGTTGCATAGCAAATTTGGTTTCCTCTACATTATTATCAATGCAAGATTTAGAGGGAACACAAACATTTTTATCATGGCAACAAGATAAAGCAAGCATATCATAAAGAGATTCATCGAAGCAAGTTTTAGATGATATGCGAGGACAATCAACACTAGCATGTAAATCATTTATGGTGCTATGTGTGTTTATGTCCAAAGATGAAGCATTGTAATAAGATAGAGATAATTGATCATCAACAACGAGCTCACTATCCAAATTGCAAAGCCTATCACTACTCACCATTACATTGGATTGTGGCTTACCACATTTTGGTGAAGTAGACGAAGACGAGAACTCGTCACGGCCGGAGGTGGAGGGAGAGCAATCATCCTCAATAGAGTTGGACACTCCATATTTATCTTGAAGCTTGGTCCAAAACTCATGAGCATCCCGGAGAGGCATGATTGACTCGAAAACTACAACACTCACAAATTTGCAAAACTCATTAGAAGCTAGAGCATCTAGATATAAGTTTTTCTCATCCTCTAAAGTCGTACTTTCGTAGTCCTTCGGAGGAGAAAAACCTATATCTAAGATACGCTCAATATTGGGGTCCAAGACCCGTAAGTGTCTAAGCATATGAGTTTTCCAAACATTAAAATTTGTGCCATTGAATATAAACATGGAATTGTGCACTAAATCCCTAGACGACATCTTTACTCTCTAGGCGGTAAAGCCAAACAAGAGAGACGAGGCTCTGATACCAATTGAAAGAACAAACGATGCCCGAGATGTCGCCTAGAGGGGGGGTGAATAGGCGATTAACACTTTTTCTAATTAGGGGCTTGATAATTGCGGAATAAAACTATGTGTTTAAATTACCAAGCCAACAACCTAATATGCTAGGGTTACCTATGTGCACCAACAACTTATGCTAAGCAATTAAAGCAACAAGGTGATAGCAAGATATGAACTTCAAGCACGAAGGCTATCACAATGTAAATTGCATAAGTAAAGCTCGGGTATAGAAATAACCGAGGCACGCGGAGACGAGGATGTATTCCCGAGTTCCTCCTTGTTAAGGGAGTACGTCTCGTTGGAGGGGTGTGAGCTCGCCACAAGAGGCCTACTCAAGATGCCACAAAGGCCTCACCCTATTCTCCGATGAACCGCACCCAAAGGTTTGGTTCACCTTCCACTATCGGAATCCTTCAAGGCGGAATCCGGAGCCTTTACAACTATTTGGGGCACACACCCACAACTTAATTGGGGGCTCCCAACACTTGCCGAAGCTTCACAACTCGAAGTCTTCGCGGCACTTCCAACCGTCTAGGGTACACAATGCACCCAAGAGGCACAAGCTCTTGGGAACACAATGCACCCAAGAGTAACAAGCTTCTTGAACCTTCAATCCCACGTATCACCGTGGGAACTCAAACCTATGCACCAAATGCAAAAGGCAAGAGCACAAGTGCTCAAATCCTTCACTCTCAAATTCCAACTAAGCAACAAATGCTTTGGGGGGAATGAGAGAGGAAGAACAAAGAGGAGAACCACAAAAGAACTCCAAGAACTAGATCCACTAGGTTCCCCTCACTTAGAGGAGAGATTGATTGGTGGAAATGTAGATCTAGATCTCCTCTCACTTTTACCTCAAAAATATGCAAGATTCGTTGGAGGGATTGAGAGGGGGGCAAGCTTTTCAAGGTCAACAATGGTGGGAGAGAGAGGGGAAAACGTGCTGCCTTAGATGGGGAACCATTGGGGAAGAAGGCCCCTTAAATAGGTCCCCCGAAATCTGACCGTTATGTGCAAAATCGTACCCAGCGGTACTACCTCTAGGCTGGCGGTACTACCTCTGGGGCGGTACTACCTCTGCGCCAGCGGTACTACCTCTGGGACCCTTTTTGACTGAGAATGATGATTCCAGCGGTAGAACGTGGCTGCTACCGCCGGGGTACCGGGGGGATACCAGTACGCAAAAAGGGCGCACCGGTACCACCAGCGGTACCACCAACGGTACCGGGCGCTGTGCAGCAGCAGTTCCGCTCCAGGTGTAGCGGTACTACCGCTGCCGCAGCGGTACTACCGCCGGACAAAAAAACTGCAGAACAACCGGTACGAGAAAAATCATAACTTAATCATCCGGACTCCGTTTTCGATGATCTTGGGCTCGTTGGAATCGCAACGAAGAGTTCTACAAGATCATGCGGAGAAACATCATAGTCCATCAAGGGAGGATAAAACCAAATGGGGAAAGGTAAAACCTCTCTATAAAAGAACAACCGGTAAATCCTCCAACATAAGGAACCCAACAAGTTTTTCATCCGAACTCTGTTTTCTATGATCTTAGGCTTGTTTCTAAGATAATCACAAGCCCTACAAGATCATTCATATAAACATCATAGTCCATCATGTGAGGAGGAAACCACAAGAAGAGAGTTTGACCTCTCTTACAAGAGACAAGCCGGAAAAACCTCCAATATAAAAAACGCAAGAAGATATTCATGAAATCCGTTTTTGATGAACTAGAGCTTGGTATGGAGATGAACACAAGCTCTAAATTCTCACATGGATAAAAGCCAAATAACAACCAAGAAAGATGATTGCAAGGATGCAAAGGTTTGAGCTCTCCACGAATGATACGAACAAGATACACGGTCGAGAGCCCCTCTTGATAGTACGGCTATCTATCCTATAATCCGGTCTCTCACTAAACATCATGAGACCGGTAAAATAAAAACCCTATCAAGATCATACCTTTGCCTTGCGCATTAATCCACTTGAGGTCTCCTCAAGGCGAACCAACTTCTTGATTGCGCCTTGCTTGGTGAAGATTCGCATGACGCTCCCCCATACACCAAGATGGGGAAAGCACTCCTTCGGCATATCTTCACTTGGCCTTTCTCTCGATGACGAACACCTTGGCCTTGATCAACAAATGATCTTCTTCCCTAAGCCTTGACTCCAACACATGGAGAACAGGCAAGACCTTGACTCCAACAAATGGAGACAAGCAAGCTAATGGACACCTACACATATAGCTCAATGCAAATATTAGTCCATCGAGATTGTCATTAATTACCAAAACTATGCATGGGGGCAACCATGCACTTTCACCGCGGACGGAGTTACGCTCCGCGTACCCCCCGTACGCTTATGGGCTACCCCGTCCTATTTCCGTTTTTTATTTTTATTTTCAGTTTTCTTCTTTTCGTTTTTCTTTTATTCTTTATTTCCTTTTTCGTTTTTTGTTTTATTTTTTCTAATTTTTTGAATAATTTTCAAATCTGAACATTTTTTAATTCGAACATTTTCAAAATCTGAACATTTTTTGGGTTTGAACAATTTTCGTAGTTGAACATTTTCAAAAATAAACATTTTCAAATCTGAACATTTTCAAGTATGAATATTATCAAAATTAATTTTTAAAAATCTGAACATTTTTAAAATCTGAACATTTTTTATTTGGTCATTTTTAAATCTAAACATTTTTCAATCCTAAATATTCTAAAAAATCTGAACATTTTTCAAATTTGAATATTTTTTAAATTGAACATTTTTCGAAAAAAAGAAAAAGAAAACATGAAAAAGAAAAAAAATAAACCAGACGGGAAGCTTCCCGAAAGCAGGAAAATCGAGGGGAGGGCAAAATATCTGGGTGTTACGTATGATTTGTTTGCGGAGGTATGCGGACACTCGTAACGCACGCGCAACGCGCGATACAGGAGCTCCCGAAATCTTCCGACCGTATTTTTCTATTTTTGATCGGTATATTGGTTCTTGTTTCGTTTTTCTATCTTTTTTTTTTGAAAATGTTAAAAATAAATTTTTTTGTTTCTTTTTCTATTTTCGTACTTCACAAAAAATTAATATTTTTTAAATCTAAACAATTTTTTCAAAAAGTTTTTTTTTCGAAATCTGAACCTTTTAAAAAATGAACATTTTTCAAATATGAATATTTTAAACTTGAATAGTTTTTCAAAATGAATAATTTTCAAATATGAAATGTTTTAAAATATGAATCATTTTTCAGTAATCTATTTTCGGTTCACCGGTATTTTCGGTTCACTATTATTTTCAGTTCACCCGAATTTTCGTTTTATTTGGTTCGTTATTATTTTTGGTTTGCCGATATTTTTGGTTCACTAATATTCTCAGTTCACCCGAATTTTGATTCCGTTTTGGTTCACAGGTATTTTTGGTTCACTATTATTTACGGTTCACCTGAATTTTTGTTCCTTGTCGGCCCACTACTATTTTATTTTCGGTTCACCCAAATTTTAGTTCCTTTTCGGTCCACTATTATATTCGGTTCGCTGATATTTTTGGTTTACTATTATATTATTTTGGTTCGATATTATTTTTGGTTCACTATTATTTTTAGTTCACCTGTAGTTTCGGTTCAGTCAAATTTAATTTTTCTTAAATGGTTCATATTTAAAAATATACTTTTTTAAAATGGTTCTTATTTTTAAATATTAACCATTCTTATAGTTCGTTGTATCTAATTTGCAAATTCTGCAGTAAAATAATAATAAGTAAGCAACAGAAATAATTATTTTTTAGTTCTGAGAGAAAGTTTAAACTTTAGCAAGATGTTAGATAATTTATAGCAGGAAATTGTACTTACGAAATAGACAAACTGTGTAGAAGCTAACGTGATTTTTTTAGGGAAAGAAATTAACGTGATGTGTGTAAACGAACATGAAGCAGTGATGTGTGTGAACGAACTTTTTTTGAAAAAAAAAATTCAATATTTTTTAAAAGATGTGGACATTATAAAAATGGGAAAATTTTCAAATTCATAAACGTTTTTTGAAGTCCTCAAAACATTAAATTAGTGACTATTTTTTTAATCTGCAAACAATTTTCTATAATATTTCCTAGTAGGGAGATTCGCTTGCGAGGCTGGAGCCATTTATACCATGTAGCTCTTTTGCATCGCTAGTTTGCCAACTCTTGCGACCTCTTCCGACAGGTACTTTTAGCTCCGATTTTTCTGTTGGTATTTCCTTTTTCGCCTATTCTTTTCAACTTTCATTTTATATTTTTATATTTTTTATCTTTCTCTTTCTATTTTTCGTTTACATTTTATATTTTATTCTTTATAGTTTTCTCTGTCTTTTTGTTTTCATATTTTTATTTTTTGTTTCTATTTTCTTTTTTTGCATGGCGAAATTTGTGAAATTAAATGTTCATGTTTTTTTCAAAAAGTTGGACATTGATTCACCCAATGAAATGACTCCATTGCCAATTGGCATAAATGCCCATGATTGGGAAACCTCAATCATCGATTGACCAATGAACTAGCGTATCCTTATACTCGCTAGGGACCTGGTTGTTTACATACCACACCTGTATTAATGTTTCCTCTTAATACAGTTCTAGCATGGTACAAAACTAATTATAAACTTTAATGAGATATTACAATAAACTCCTTTATTTATTTGCTTCTAGGGCATATCTCGAACAAGGAAGGGGTGTGCGGCGCGGCGCGTTCACGCCGCTAAAGGCCGGCGGTGTAAAGAATCTCCCATGAATCCCTCTTTGACTCACATACAATCAGTTATGGGCGCGAGCAGTTGATGCATATAAAATGCATACATGAACTTTGCACTATAATAGTTATATTCCATTCATATTTGCATCATATAAGGGGTATATTACTGTTATTTAATGATTTTTGGTAATTAATAATGATTTCCCCTTTTTATGGAATTAATCCTGCGCAGGCAGAAAACCCCTATTTCTTTCCTTATTTATTTCAGGGCCTTAACGACGTCATAATGAGCTGCAAATTTACGGGGATCATTATTTTGGAAGGAGGAAGACCTAGGAGCGAAGGAAGCAAGCAAATGGAGGCCGGAGGGGAAAAAGAGGGTGCCCCACGTGGCCCCTGTACCTGGCCACGTGGGCCCACCTCTTTTGGCCCTCGTGGCCCCGTTTGCGTCGATCCTTCTTCCCGAAGCTTCCTCGTGACCTAAAAACGACTATAAAAATTGTCCCCCGACGTTTTCCAGGATGAGGCGGTGGAGAAAGACAAAACTAGAAATAGAGAGACAGAAGGCTGCCGCCGGAGAAGATCGGAGGGGGGAAACGCCGCCGGAATCACCTCCGGAGGTCTTCTCCATCCCCCCTCCGGAGTCTCCATCAACACCACCGTCAAGACCAGCACCATCTCCATCACCATCTCCATCACCATCTTCGTGATCCACTTCATCCCCCTCATAGTTTGAGATTGTTTGATCCCTAGCTATTGTCTAAGTGCTATTCTACATGTTTGTGAATTGCTACTTATCATTGTTTTGTGGGGAGATCATAGTTTCAGATTGTGTTGTATCAATTGTACCACTGAATCATATCATGTCTTGGCGTTGTGAGTAGTTCTCTCATGTTCCTGGGAGTATAGGATGAATTGGCAATGATTTTTATATGACATATGTTGGTATTTTGTCTAGTTTTTATCTTTGATGTAATTCTATGATGGTGTTGTGCGAACGTCGACTGCATATCACTTCACCTATATGGGCTCATAGGAGAACACCGTAGTGTAATGGAGTGAGGAAGACTTGGGAGGACACGTAAACCCAAGACTGAATCATGAAGTTACTTTATGGGGTATTAGTATCGGGGACCTTAAAGATTAATGCTATGGTGCGGAAATTCAAAACGGTGCCCGGGCTCACATGCTCCCGATATTTTCGGGAGCACAAAAAAAATTGAAAACTTTTCAAAAAAATGCGAAAAAAATCATGCACGTATCTGACCATGGTCCGCACCATCGTGAAAATTTTCGCACCGAAATGTCACGGTATGCGCCCTGGGAAAAAATGACAAAATTCTGACAAGAAATTCAAATTTTCGGATCTCATATGCTGTCAGAAATTTGTCATTTTCGCCCAGGGCGCATACAATGACATTTCGGTGCGAAATGTTTCACGGCGATGCGGACCATGGTCAGGTATGTGCATGATTTTTTTTGCATTTTTTTGAAAAGTTTTTTATTTTATACTTTTTTCAAAAATACCGGGAGCTGGTGAGCCCGGGAGCAGAAACGCCGCTCCCGCTATGGTGGGACTTTATGTCTTAATAACTCTTGTGTAGTCATTTACTTGGCCACATGATCCATCATAAGAGGTTTAGTTTATTTATTTAGCTATTCCTAATTATGGCTCCGTCCAAAGAAGATTAAAATTTGACAAAATGTTTACCTTGTTGTTCTAGAAATATTTATGCCATGAAGTCTAGGTAGCCCTTGGGAACTCTCTCCACCTATAAGAAACACACACTTGAGCTTGTCCTCTTGCTGCATAGAGGATTGGGCTTTCTCTCTTTGAGAGCTTTCACTTGTCACATTGCATTTTCAGCATTTTACTTTATTGCAAACTCTACACCAAAAACCCAAAAACACTTGCATCATTTAATCATTTTAGTTTGTCTAGTGCATAGATAATAAGGGAAGTGACACTCTTATTTGAGAGGATAAATACTTATACCTTCTACTCCTCGTGGGATCGATACTGTACTTACACATCGAAGACTTCAACGATCCCCTATACTTGTGGGTATCAAGACGTTTTCTGGCGCCGTAGCCGGGGAGTGTAACGCTTAAGTTTTATTCTTGATTGCACTAGATATTTATTTTCAGTTTTGCATATACTCTAGTTTAATTTCAGTATTGCATTTAGTTTAGTTTTACTTTCAGTTTTGCATTTATCAAAAACCCAAAAAAAATTAGAAAATGAAAAATACCAAAAAAAACTCGTGTTATGGGCATAAGTATGTATATATATGATGCTTTGTTTAGACACTTGAATGCTGCTAAGATTGCCAAGGAATATAGAGAATCTAAGGAAGGGAAAATACTAAAAGGTTTCATGATGGAATTAAATTATATTGCTGAGGAGTTGCTTTTACACCATGATGTAACTTGTATTTTTTGCTTTGAACAAGAAGATAAACATTTTGAATTTCAATGTAGGTTCCATGAAGAATGTGTTATTGCATCTTACCATACTGGTGATTATGCTTATTTAGGAATGGAATAAGTAGAGGAATTTGTTACTTTCAAGGCATCTTTTGAATTGCAAACCTTCATTCATGAAAATAAAAGTTGCCCTATAGCTAACAAATTTGAATGAGAGATAGATTTTATTCTTGAATATTGCATAGACAACTTCTCTCGAAATATTTATGTTGTTGAATATAATGAGGCTCCCCAAGAGCGCTCTATTGTTTTGCAGGAAGAAGATGATGAAAACATAAGCTTGGAAGAACTATGTGAAGAAGAGGATAACAGCCTAAGCTTGGGGATGTCCATGCAGCCCCAAGAAGAGGACAATGAAGAGCAAGAAGATTTTGAAAATGATGAACAACTAGAGAATGAAGAGAGGAAACATCCACCTTCACCACCTATGGAGGAGGGTAACACTCAAAATTTGGTTGATGATAAACTTTGCTTTTATGATTTTGACGATGAGAAAGAATATGAGCCTATGCCTAATGAGAACATTATTGATAATGATTTTAAAAATGATGAAGAAAATGGTTTAGACATGCTATATGATAATGCTTTAGATGATGGTCCTATGCTTATTGATAATCCTCCATGTTTAGTTGTTACTACTTTATGTGAGGATAAAAATGATATACTTGCTGCTTGTGATGATACTCTCACTCATGAGAGTCCTACTTTATTTCTGAACTCCCCTATTCACACCATGGAGGAGAAACTTGCTTATGTTGAGAAATACTTATGTGGTCTGCAATTATCTTTAGTTCCAAATATTTGTTGCAACCATGATATTAAACTTTATATTGATCTTAATAATTATTTTGAAAGAGGGAAGCATGCTATTGAATTACAAAATAAATTTAATGATCCTCTTTATGTGCCTATATTATCTAAGTTGAATGATTCTTGTGATTCTATGGTTGAATTTATTTCTTCTACTTGCAACTATTATAAAAGATGAGGTACTAAGAACCCTCTTTATGCTTCTAATAAATATATGCTGCAAGTTACTACTGTTAATATGCATTGCGAAATTTCTATTTATTGTGATTCATTCATATATAAAATGCCAATGCATAGGAAAAGAGTTAGACTTAAAAGTTAATGGTTTAATGTTTTGTGGTGTGTTCCTTATGCTTTAACTTGCAATTCTGTTTGGGCACACCTTTATATCTTGAGAACTTGCAAAATAACTTTACCTACTGTTTACTAACAATTAGTTTAAGATTTTCATTTTATATAAAGTTTGGAAAAGTAAATGAGAAGGATGAGTAATGGAGATGTTGGGGTCGACCTTGAACATGTGTTGTTCATGCCAATAGAACCATTGCAAAGTCTCTATCATTAAAACTTCTCCCAAAGCTAAAACTAAATAAATAGAGTCAAGGTGTTTGTTTACTACTGTAACCACACCTTTTGTATCTTATTTTTCATCTTAATGGCAAGCGTAATCTCTTTTGAAAGATAAGATTGAACAATAGTGATTTGCTGTCCAGAAAACAGATTCCTAAGCTTCACTGCGAAAAATGTTAAAAATCACAGAGGTGGAATTTTGACCTGATATTTTATGAAAGCATTATTCAGCTATTAATACACATTTTATTAGTTCAAAGTTTTATGATTTTAGCAACGTAAGTACCTATGAAAATTCACTCTTTATGGGCTGTCCAGTTTTTGACAGATTCTGTCTTTATTTTGCATTACTCTCATTAATAATGTTTTGTGTGGTTCTATTGATCAAAGAGCAATACACAACCATATTAATAGTAGATAATGTTTAAAATCAACTCATGATATGTCTTTGCTGTACCTATGGAGACTTAATTTATGGAGACACTAACCCCTCTAATCAAGTTTTACGATGAGTTATGTGTGAAGAGAACTTTCAAGTGGAAGAGTTGAGGGTGATAAACAAAGATCAAGAGGGACAAACACTCAAGATTGGGGATGTTACCCCTAGGCTCACCCTACATACAAGAATTTAAGCTTGGGGATGCCAAGCCACCTCGCTCCAACCATCTTGATACCAAGTAAGTAAGTCTAGCTATATGGCTATGAAGAAAACGCTTTATGGGAGGCAACCCGGTTGTTTTTACTTTTGATTTTCTTTGTGTCCTCTTGCTGTAACAAGAGAATGTTTTCTTAGCTTAGTTTCTAGAATTTTTAATAAAGTGCCAAGTTTTACCCATTTTGGTTTGACAAAGTTGCTATTTCTATTCGGAGATTTTATTCCTGCACGAAGTCTGTGCACGGTTTGATTTTTGGTTCTTATTCTGTAACTCCGAATGAGCTGATATTTTTATTTTAGCTGCAACTTTTCATCCTCTGTATGCATGAATGTTTTCATAATTTTTAGACATGTGTAAGTCAGGTAGAAAAATACGTTTCTCTGCTGTTAGTTTTCTGGACAGATTCTGTCCAATATTGTTGATGCATGTTTTTGAACTTTTTACTTGAATCTTTTGATCCAATTGAGTTTATTGAATAGGCATAAAACATTATACACTTCTGGACATTCACATGAATTTTTGTCTAAGGATTTTATGCAGCAAAGAAACCTATTTGTCTATCACTACTAATGTCACCCCATAGAAAGAAATGGGAGAGAAACAGTGTTTTGAAGTTTTTTCACAGGGATTGAAGGAGATGCACCATGAGTTATCCAAGGATGGTGAAAACCATAAGCTTGGGGATGTGGAGAACATCCCCACTGAACCAACATACTCTCGGTTTGCACACGTCTAACTTCTGTTTTTCATTTGAAACACTTTATCGCATAAACTTGGAGTCTTTTTGTTTGTTTTTGCTTTGATTTTTATTTTGTGAGACCACCACACTATCATTTATATATGATAAAGCTACTGGAAATATGGGTTGAAATATTTTGCATGCTTTTATTGTATTGAGAGAAGGGATGTGTAAGTTGATTTTTAATGACACATATAGTTGCATGATTCATGAGCTTCTTTATGAGTAATAATTTGCAAATGATTTATCATGAGCTATCTTTTATTCATGTTTTGATGCTTTATGTTATTTCACCTTGTTTGACATGAATTAGTTAGTTCTATGGACACTCATGCATGCATCTAGATGGTCATCTTTCTCCCTTTTGCTAGCCCAAAAATTCCAACAAGTAAAAACTTGTTTCCAACACCTTCAACCCAAGTTTTTCCAGTGAGTCCACCATATCTACCTATTAGCTTTATGCTATTCCGAGTATGTTTATCATGTTATTTGTGTTATCTTTACCTTTAAATGAAAATGATTATGTTATTTATTGTAATGGGAATAGTTGGTTTAAAAGCTCTCGCGAACTTGATGCACACTTTTATTACATTTAATAAATATGAACCATTGTGATTAATATTATGATGATAGTGGCTTGATAAATGTTTAAGGTTGGGAGTTAGCCCATATGTGCTGTCACATGCAAAGCTTTCAACATGTTCCATCCTTTTATTTAGTTGATATCATGTACTTTTGTTTATGGATGCCTATCATGGTGAAATAGTGTGGAAATTGAGTAAGTTTAAATGAGTTTGTATAAATGGTTAGAGAGAAACCTGGGCCGCTAATCTAAGCCATGCATCATTCATGGTGGAAATTTACTTACATGTTATTTTGAACTTTCTGTGATACACCCTACAATAAAAAGCTATATCAAGTGGTAAATAAAAAGGGTGTTGAGGTTGTTCATTATGTTGTTTGTCTTGTTGTTTTGATGTGGGCTTGATCCATATCATGGGACAAGAGGTACCCCAGTTTGAGGCTCTTGATAATATCATTATTACTTACAATGATATATAACTTAAACTTGCTTTGTTTCCCAAGTTGAGTAATCATGGTGTAGGTACTTGTATTCAAGGGGCATGAGACATCTAACCTTTACTTTATCAAGGCCACTACTCATATTTGCTTTCACATTAAAATTTAATCATTTAAGATGTTGTGATAGGGGAATGAGAGCTTGACACCAAGTATTACCATTGCATTCAATAACTTAAGTAGAATAGTTTGGAGGATAGATGAAACATATGCATGTTTTACCTCTACTCATTTATATATCTTTCCAAAGTGTCCACCTTTATATCAGATTTTCATCTTCACTCTATGACCTATGTAGGATGTTCTTACTTATCATATTGCATACATGTGGTCCATATTACTACCTTTTATGTTACACTTTGTGAACTATCATTGAACATCCTTGCATTCAATACTTGATATCACTTTATAAACTGTTTGCATATTGCTACTTCTTTGAATAATGAATCATTTGACTTTATGTAGCAGTAGCAATCATCTTTTATATCCATGTTGTTATTATATTGCAAAGTTCATTTAGTTTTATCACTTCCATACTCGAGGACGAGCATGAGTTAAGCTTGGGATGTTGATGCATATAAAATGCATACATGAACTTTGCACTATAATACTTATATTCCATTCATATTTGCATCATATAAGGTGTATATTACTATTATTTAATGATTTTTGGTAATTAATAATGATTTCCCCTTTTTATGGAATTAATCCTGCGCAGGCAGAAAACCCCTATTTTTTCCTTATTTATTTCAGGGCCTTAACGACGTCATAATGAGCTGCAAATTTACGGGGATCATTATTTTGGAAGGAGGAAGACCTAGGAGCGAAGGAAGCAAGCAAACGGAGGCCAGAGGGGAAAAATAGGGTGCCCCACGCAGCCCCTGTACTGGCCGCGTGGGCCCACCTCTTTTGGCCCTCGTGGCCTCGTTTGCGTCGATCCTTCTTCCCGAAGCTTCCTCGTGACCTAAAAACGACTATAAAAATAGTCCCCCGACGTTTTCCAGGAGGAGGCGGCGGAGAAACACAAAAACAGAAACAGAGAGACAGAAGGCTGCCGCCGGAGAAGATCGGAGGGGGGAAACGCCGCCAGAATCACCTCTGGAGGTCTTCTCCATCCCCCTCCGGAGTCTCCATCAACACCACCATCAAGACCAGCACCATCTCCATCACCATCTTCGTGATCCACTTCATCCCCCTCATAGTTTGAGATTGTTTGATCCCTAGCTATTGTCTAAGTGCTATTCTACATGTTTGTGAATTGCTACTTGTCATTGTTTTGTGGGGAGATCATAGTTTCAGATTGTGTTGTATCAATTGTACCACTGAATCATATCATTTCTTGGTGTTGTGAGTAGTTCTCTCATATTCCTGGGGGTATAGGATGAATTGGCAATTATTTTTATATGACATGTGTTGGTATTTTGTCTAGTTTTTATCTTTGATGTAATTCTATGATGGTGTTGTGCGAACATCGACTGCATATCACTTCACCTATATGGGCTCATAGGAGAACACCGTAGTGTAATGGAGTGAGGAAGACTTGGGAGGACACGTAAACCCAAGACCGAATCATGAAGTTACTTTATGGGGTATTAGTATCGGGGACCTTAAAGATTAATGCTATGGTGCGGAAATTCAAAACGGTGCCCGGGCTCACATGCTCCCGATATTTTCGGAGCACAAAAAAAATTGAAAACTTAAAAAGAAAATGCGAAAAAATCATGCACATATCTGACCATGGTCCGCACCATCGTGAAAATTTTCGCACCGAAATGTCACGGTATGCGCCCTGGGAAAAAATGAGAAAATTCTGACAAAGCTTGATTTTATCTTTTTCTGATCATTTTTGACAGAAAGCCTGATGCTTTTATCTATCCCCCTCCGAATATCAAGAACTATCAAGAGTCAAAGCTTAGGGATGCCCAAGGCATCCCCTCATCTTCATCGACTATCATAAGGTCGTCTTCGTTGAACTTCATTTTTATCACTTTACATATTATGTGCTATGCTTGGAGCGTCTTTTCACTTTCAGTTTTGTTTCTTTGTTTGTTAGTCATATCTTTGTTGGATCCTAGCTTTATTTGTGTGGGAGAGAGACACGCTCCGCTTTTTCGTTTGAATACTCCTTGCTTCGCTTATATCTTTTTGAGTATTCTTAGCTACTGTTTGTTTTCTAGTAAGCTCTCGCTTTTAGCTTTTATCTTGTTTAGAGCTGCTAGTCATTAAGTTAAACTCTCTTGTTCTTCACTTATACTTGTTGGAGAGTTGTTGTTGAAAAATTGCTTGAATTGTCAATGCGAAAAAATGCTGTTTGTGTGATGATAGAATAAAATGAAATGCCTGCATAGTTTTGTAGATCATGGTGTGGATACTTGATGCTTCTTAATTGTTTTGAGATGTTAAGTTGAATGCTTAAACTTGCTGGTTATTTGAGTGGAATTGATTAGTAAAGAAATATGGTTTAAAGCTTGAAATTGTGTGGTTTTTCACAGTTGTTAATTCATAGTGCTAATCTTTCCATCAAAAGAATTGTTTGGTCAACAAGGGAGACGGTGTAGAGTTTTTATGGTTATGATCGGTAAATGTCTTATGTTGTTCTGTCGCCGGTTATTGTTAGATGTTTGCTTCAAACACTTTTTTTTGCTAAGCCTAAAAATTCGTACTGAGTGTATGGTTCACTCGTGCATCCAATCCCCAAAGCCAAACTTTCTTGCCAGCTGAGTCCACCATATCTACCTATGCATGGTATTTCCTACCATTCCAAGTAAATTTGTCATGTGCTACCTTTAAAAAGTCAAAATACTTCTTCTATGTGCCTCTGTTTTTAAGCTCATGAGGGAGCAGTAGAGAGCTAGATATAACTTGTGACAAGCGAGGTCATTTCCCCCCTTTTCACCCGGTGTTGATGGATTACGTCTTCACTTGAATCAAACCGAGAGCAGCTTAAGAAAAAATATAAATATAACTCACAATTCTCCTCCGTGCGATGCAAATCTGAGAAATCAGCCCAAACATTGGACAGTGGTGAAACCAAGGAGAAAGAAGAGCGTACTCGCTCTTCTAAGAACCAGCTGCTCTCACAAGTCTAAAAACCTTGCTTGTCATGATGGACTAGATAGTTTCTCTGTTGTGAAGTCGTTGACGAAAGCATGCATACCTCAAAATCATTTTACTTCTGTTTTAAAAACCAAAAAGCTTTAGCACATGACTAATCCCTGCTTCCCTCTGCGAAGGCATTTCTTTTACTTTTAATGTTGAGTCAGTTTTCCCTTTTTCCTTCTATCTCCACAAAAGCAAACATCTAGCATTGACCCTGGTTATCGTTGAGCATATTACATTATCAAGATTAAACATGAATCTTTATATTGACTTTATCTATAAGATAAGCCGTTGGAAGTTGAAGCTCTTTGCTAATGCTTACATCTTCCTTTGTGTTGATTCTCAAACACTTTTGTCATGGAATTATTATCCTTATGAATTAGTCAAATATGTTGATCACATTGTTGTCATGTCTTTGACATACTTTTTATGAAAGGTTTTGCTTGGATGATTCAACTTGTTTATTCATTGCTTTCTTGCTATCAATTATAGACAATTGTTTTGTATCTCTTCATTCACATCCTTTGATTTGCATCACTATCTTGATCAAGATTGTGTTGGTCGCATGTCTCATAAAAAATTATTTGTTATCACTTACCTACTCGAGGACGAGTAGGAGTTAAGCTTGGGGATGCTGATACGTCTCAAACGTATCTATAATTTTTGAGTGATCCATGCTAGTTTTGTGATATTGTCACATGTTTTTACTGTCATTTATACAATTTTTATGCATTTTGTCGGACTAACCTATTGACAAGATGCCAAGTGCCAGTTCCCTGTTTCTGCTGTCTTTTTGTTTCAGAAATTTACTTCTGGAAATATTCTCGGAATTGCACCAAAATTTATGGGGATTATTTTTACGCCAAGACGAAGATGGAGTCCGAAGGGGAGCCTCGGAGGCGACCCACAGGGCAGACACGCCCCCCTACCGCGGCCCTACGTGGACCCGTGGGTGGGGCCCGCCCCTGCCCGTGGGGCACCTCCTCGGCCCCCTCCGACGCCTATGAAATCAGAAATAACCTAAAAACGTCGAGGCGGCAATTATTTTCTAGAAACTCGACCCCGACGCACCGTCACCGAAAACCCTAGTTCGGGGTCCAATCTAAAGCTGATCCCGGCACTCTGCCGGAGGGGAGATCGATCTCGGAGGGCTCTTCATCGTCATGCCTCCCTCCGAGATGATTTGTGAGTAGTCTCACCTTGGACTACGGGTCCATGGCAGTAGCTAGTTGGTAGTCTCTCTCTCTTGTGCTTCATGTCTTATGATCTTGTGAGCTGCCTAACATGATCAAGATCGATTATTGTAATGCTATGTGATGTGTTTGCTGGGATCCGATGGATTATGAAGTTATGTTCAGATTGTGCATGATTCATATATGAGTAATTTATGTTCTTGCATGCTCTCCGATGTGCGTAGTTACTTTGGCCAAGTGATTGTGTGTATCTCCAAGAGAGGGTATTTATGCTAGATAGTGGGTTCATGCCCCCTTTTGTTCCTGGGCACGAGTGACAGAAACGTCTAAGGGCGAGGGTGTGCTGTTGCTACTAAGGGTAAAACAGCGGTGTTAATGTCTATTTTGATATTAGTATTTCTTACTTCATGCACTTTACTTAATGCAATTGTCTGTTGCTTGCAACTTAATACCGTTGGGTGACAGGCTGGATAGCGATCCCACGGTGGACTTTTTAGACAAAGACACAGTTGGACTCAACGGTCTTTGTTCCTTGTCGTGATGCCTCCATAAATATTATCATGTCCTTTTTGTCATAGCTAAATTGGGTTTGTGTCATGATCTTGTCAATTGCCTAGCTATAATCCGTTCACCCATCACATGATTTATCCAAATTTTTGGTTCACCATTTTATTCGGTTCACCCGAATTTTTGGTTCACTATTATTTTCGGTTTATCCGAATTTTTGGTTCACTATTATTTTTCGGAATTTTTGGTTCACTATTATTTTCGGTTCACCCGACTTGTTGGTTCACTATTATTTTCGGTTTATCCGAATTTTTGGTTCACTATTATTTTCGGTTCACCCGAATTTTTGGTTCACCGGTATTTTTGGTATATCCAAAATTTTCGTTTTTCCTTTATTTTTATTTATTATAAGATTAATATTTAAAATTATACAAATTTAAATTTTTATTTTTAAAAATGTTTGGACTTGAAATTTTTTCAAACTTTTCAAGTATTATATTTAAAAATGGTTCATATTGTTAAAAAATGTTCATATTAAAAATGGTTTTATTAAAAATAATAAAAAAATAACAATGAAATATAAAGAAAATAGACAGGAAAAAAAGAAAAAAAACCCACACATTGGCCGGCCCATGCGCAAGAGTCATGGAGAGAGCGCCGCATGGGCCGCGGCCATCCAGCCCAACCGGGCGATTCCAGAGCAAGGAATCGCCCGGGCGCCAGGGAGGAGCCCCCAGCGTCCGTAGCCGTGTTTCCTATTCTACGCCCGCTGCGCGGGTTAGCGCGGAAACACCTATCCATCCGAGCGCTGGTTCGTTTAAATGGGCCGGCCCAGGTACGTTGCCCACCACCGGTTTTTTGAAGGTTCTGGGACCTTCCGACTGGTTTTCTTATTCTTTTTTTTCACTACTTTTCTTTGGCTTATTTACTGCACGTTTGTACTTAGTTTGTTTTTCCTTTTTTTATTTTGCGTATTTCCTTCTTTTAAATTAATGTCTTTTTGTGAAGATTTTACAATACATAAACCTAAATTTAAATCCGTGAATTTTTTATCTGAATTCAAATGAGGGAACAATTTTTTGATTGGCGAACATTTTTTTCAAATTCCTATACATTTTTTAATTCATGATTTTTAAGAAACTATAAAAAAATTCCATGAATTTGAAAAAAAATCGTGAATTTAAAATATCCTTAATTTCAAAAAAGTTGATGAAAAATTGTTCATCACTTTGAAAAATATTCGTGAATTTTAAAATGGCTTGTCAATATTTTTCAAATCCGAACATTTTCATAATTTGTTTTTTTACTTGAATAGTTTTCAAATCTGAACAATTTGAAATTTGAATGTTTTTTCAAAAATTGTACATGTTTTATTTGAACATTTCTAAAATTTGTGACCATTTTTAATTCGTCTCACATTTTTCTGGGTACTACATTTTTTCAAAACTAATAGAAAAAACCAAACATATTTTTTTGTTTCATCGCCTTAGAAATATTTGGTTCACACTTTTTCGGTTCATCACCTAGAATTTTTAGTTCAATTTTTTCGGTTCTTCGCCTTATTCTTTTCGATTCATCGCCTTACATATATTCCATTCATTATTTTTTGGTTCATAGCCTTAGATATATCTGGTTCACTTTTTCGGTTCGTCGCTTTGCATATACGTGGCTCACTCTTTTCGGTTCATCACCTAGATTTTCTATTCGTCGCCTTAGATATATTTGATTCATTCTTTTCGATTCATCATCTTAGATATACTTGGTTCACTCCTTTCGGTTCCTCGCCTTATATATATTTTGGTTCACTCTATTTAATTCATCCCTTAGATATTTTAGGTTCATTAGTTTCGGTTCATCACCCAATTCTTTTCGGTTCATTGTCTTGGATATATTCCGTTCATTCTTTTTTGGTTCATGCCCTTATTTTTTTCGGTTCATCGCCTAGATATATTTGGTTCAGTCTTTTCGGTTCATCGCCTAAGATATTTTTGGTTCACTCCTTTTGGTTCATCGCCTTAGATATATTTTGTTCATCTCTTAGACATTTTAGGTTCATTTTTTTTCGTTTCATCGACCTAATCTTTTCGGTTCATCGTCTTAGATATATCTGATACACTTTTTCGGTTCATCGCCTTAGATATATTTGGTTTACTCATTTTTGGTTCATCACCAAGATTTTTTTGGTTCAATATTTATCGGTTCATCGCCTTAGATATGTTTCGTTCATTCTTTTTGGTTCATCGCGTTAGATATATCTGGTTTAATTTTTTTGGTTCATCGCTTTAAATATATTTGGCTCACTCTTTTCGGTTCATCCACAAGATTTTCTATTCATCAACTAGATATATTTGGTTCATTTTTCGGTTCATCGTCTTAGATATATTTGATTTACTCCTTTCGGTTCGTCGCCTTAGATATATTTCATTCACTATATTTGATTCATCACTTAGGTATTTTAGGTTATTTTTTTGGTTCATCGCCCTATTCCTTTTGGTTCATGGCCTTAGATATATTTCTTTTATTCTTTTTCGGTTCATCATCCAAAATAATTGTTATACGAGATAAAACCATTTCATTCAAATTGTTCACAAGGAATTTATATTATTTGGTTCACGACTTACTTTCGTTCATTCAAATTTTCTTATTGTTCAACTTTTTTAGTCCCAAGGTTTAAATCTTTTGGTTCATTACTTCGTAATTCATCAACATCTTTAAAATATTTTGGGACTTCCATTGTGTTCAATGAAAGTTAGTTCCTGGAACATAAGAAAATGTCACAAAATTAAAATGTAGGCCTAGTACGCCGAGTCTTCCCCGAAAAAAGAAACATATGTGGGTCGGGAACGGCGTTTCTGCTCCCGGACTCACCAGCTCCCGGTATTTTCGGAAAAATGTAAAAATAAAAAACTTTTCAAAAAAATGCGAAAAAAATCATGCACGTACCTGACCATGGTCCGCATCGCCGTGAAAAATTTTGCACCGAAATGTCATCGTATGCGCCCTGGGCGAAAATGATAAATTTCTGACAGCATATGAGATCCGAAAATTTGAATTTCTTGTCAGACTTTTGTCATTTTTTCCCAGGGCGCATACCGTGACATTTCGGTGCAAAAATTTTCACGATGGTGCGGACCATGATCAGGTACGTGCATGATTTTTTTCGCATTTTTTTGAAAAATTTCAATTTTTTTTGTGCTCTCGAAAATATCGGGAGCATGTGAGCCCGGGCACCGTTTTGAATTTCCGATGTGGGTCTCTGTACATAATGCTATCAGGGAAAATGTCGTACTCAGTTGCGCTCGAATCAGTATTTCGGCATCAGCTTCAAAATGGATCTGCACCATACCATATATGCTGCGGCTATTTGAACTGCTTCGCTTTAGGCCTTCAGCTTTTGCGCGAGCTGCACTTCTTTGCGTTAATATTCTCGAAAAAAAACTATAGGAAAGAACTAGAAAAAATAGTTAACCCGCGCGCAGTGTCGGTGATATCTTCGGTACATTCCTCTATCTATTTATTTTTGTTCATTTAATTTTCAAATTTTTACTATGGCGGAATACGCTGTCTAAAATTGGAAACCTTAACCAAATGGCACAGTATCATCATCGACTTTTATAAACAGTATAAAATAGTTTCGGGTTGTACACGATCGATCCTGAATGGTTTGTTTTGTATGCGCGCTAGCTCAACAGCACATACGCGAAACAATAAGCATCTCGTGTGCCAAGCCCATTTTACGAACACGTTCATTGGCAGGGTACGCGTTCGCTCGCCAGACAACGCTTAGAGCGCAGAATAGGAGCTCCCGTCCGTAGCCGCCCGCCCAGGCAGCCACCAACCAACCCTTGGGCCCTGGCGTGCGTCATTGTGTTCCGCGGCCCCACTCTGGAGCCGCCTCCGGTTCCGAGCGCAGGCCCAGACCGGGTCAACCCCGGCGCGTAATCGGTGACAGGAGCTTGTCACCGGCCACGCGCGCGCGCGTTCCCGCCGATACTCTGACCGTGTCCTTCCTCCCGCAAAAACCAGGTCTTTCACGTAATCCCCTCCCGGCAACAACTAGCTAAACTACGCTGTGTCGAGCTCTTTCTCAGCGAACACGCTGATCAGCTCCATGCCGCCCAACCCGCTGTTCCTCCTCCTCGCCCTCGCGCTGCTCCCGTCCGGCGGGCGATGCCAGCCCGGAGGTGGCGGCATCGGCGCCCTGCCGCCGTCGGCGACAGCCGCCTCCGAGGAGGCGCTCATCGCCAGGATGCATACCGTCACCAGCGAGCTCACCGGCGAGGTGCAGAGCAAGTACGGCTTCTGCATGTCCAACGCGTATGTCGTCTCCTCTCGCCCGCCCTGCCCAAAGTTTCTGTTTTAGTATTCTGCAGCTTCTCTCTCTCTCTCTGCTGTTTGTTTGGGCGCTGAACTGAAAGAGACGGGGAATTTCGCTCGCAGGGATGTTGATTTCGACCAGACGTTCGACTTCACCAAGGACCCGAGCTTCATCTCGCACTGCATGGAGCAAACCAAAGGTACGAAGTCGATCAGCAATTTTTTTTTGTCCTTGTGGTACGATATGATTCTTTTCATGAACCAAGTTTGCTAGCTAGCTTTGGATCCTTGAGGAAGACAACACAAGTCTCCTTCTAGGTCAACGTTCAGGCCCATATTTAGTTTTTGTTTACAGTACGATTGCCTTTCTCGACATTTTTTTAACTAGTGTGGTTTCAGCGGGACACACTCAATGTTGTGACTGTACTGTGCCACTGTGACTAACTGTAATGTAACTGAAAAATGCATTGATGATGTGCTTAAACATGGGCAGAAAGTTATATACTCCGTAGTTAGTAAAACACTAAAAGTGGAGTAAAAAATAACTGAGCCAAACTGGAGTAGTAATCGAATGCAATGCGGAATAAAACAAGTCTTAATCAGCTACACATACGACGATTGGCTATACGATTTTTGTACGACAACTCATCAAACGATGCTGCTGTATGCATCAGGCGTACCAATTTCGGACAGATTTGTGTCGTACGCTGTACGCACACCAAAGAAAAGAAAATAAAATGGTGCCAAAGACGCCGAGCCGCCGAGGCCTGTCAGGCCGATGCGGACGGTGACGCCCGTTCAAGTTCAACCCATTCGACGGCGCCGTCGCCCTCCGGGGCCGGGCTCGGGTCTTGCGGAGGCTCAAGTCCAGGCCGCAGCGCCCCCTCTCCCTTCTCATACCGCGCCATGGTCGTGTTGAAGAGCAGCGTAGGCCAGGCCCCCTCGCATGCTACGGTAAATTTGAATCATCTCCGCGTTTTTGGTCCGGGGAAAATTCCGCGGAGATACCCTAGCTTCGCCGAATCATTTATAGCTTTGTGGGTGGAAGCGATGGTAGGTAGATCAATACGTCCGTGGAGGGTTGTGGAATCCATAGGAGAATGATGAGTACTGGGGGTGAATGCCTGAGAAGGGTGTGGGGTTTGGGCCTGCATCCTTTGGTGCCGAACGGGACTAGTACTAGCTAAAATACTTCCTCCCTTCCACAATATAAGCCGTTTAAGCAAGCTAAACTAGTCTATTTGTCATGATGTTTCAATGGATCCTGATGCTTTCTTTAAGAACTAGAGCTAGAGTTGAAGCACATGCCTACATATTAATTTTGCGAGGAAAATGTCTCGTGTATATTTTCGTAAATAAAAATAAGTTTGCTGTGTATGCAGGGCAAATGGTTACAATGCTGTGCGGCAAAGCTGAAATGGAACTATATCTCAGCAGCTTAGGAAAAAAGCGCGTTGGAAGGATTAGTAGGAATTGCAACCAGAGCTCGTGGGCAACTGGTTGCCAATCTGGCTGGGCTTGCTCAACACTGGATGCCAATGTCACCTCATTGGAGAAAACAGTTCCACCCAGAGCAGAGAGGTGCAGACCATGCTGTCCAGGTTTCTTTTGTCCTCTTGGCCTGACCTGCATGATGCGTAAGTGTATCTTTTTCAAACAAACTACCCCAAGAGAGTAAATTAATTTTATATGAAATCAGTAGTTAAAAAATTGCTAAAAAGTTTGAATGCCAAATGTGGGAAGAGTTCTTGAAAGTGTTTGATGCACTAATTTAATATCTTTACCATTACCTCACACAAAGGTTTTCTGAACTTGTTAACTTTCTCAAGATTATGCATCCTTTATAGTTGCTTGCATCTCTTTTTCTTGTTCGTATTCAGTATTCACAGTGTTACTGTTTACTTGCTCTAAATTTATTCTTATTTTTTCCAGCTTGTCCTTTGGGTGCTTATTGTCCTCTGGGGACACTGAATGACACCACCAACCTTTGTGATCCGTAAGAGTAATTTACACTTGCCATGCTTCTTTTACCATGTAAAAACTCTTCAGAAGAATTTCATAGCACATGACTGTTTCTTTGTTTTCGAATATTTCAGGTATTCTTACCAAATAACTCCTGGATCAAACAGTACATGCGGCAGTGCAGATTCTTGGGCTGATGTGATTACGACTAATGATGTCTTCTGCCCTCCAGGGAACCACTGTCCAACCACTGTCCAGAAATTGAACTGTAGCAAGGGGTACTGTCTTACCGTTTCTTTTTGTGATATGCTGTTCTATCTTTAATTATTATTCATAACTGACTTTGTATTTTCAGGTCCTATTGCAGGAAAGGTTCCACTGATGAAAATGGTATGCATCTCTTATTTTCTGAACTACCTCCATCTGGAAGCATGGATTAGAATTAGTACTACTTATCGAATAACTGGTGCTTTATAGTTCAATTTATGTATAATTTGTCAACATCCATACATGATTGTAACACTTCACTTTTTTTCTTTTGGAATTGAACAATCCCTTGACATCTTAACCACTAGTTTGTAATGTCTGCTAAAGATAAAATTCCACCAGTTTCGCTGCTTAACTTACCTTTTAAAACAAAAGGTAGATAGCCTAGAGCACTTGATTGGGTCAAAGTATCTGCACAAATGTATGTTGCAATATCTAATAACAAGCTGTGTAAGTTTAAAATAGCTATCATCTATACTTTGTCTCAGTAATTTCATATAATTTGCAGAGTGTATCTGGAAAAGCAGATGTAAGGAAAATTCAACAAAAGAAGATATCGCTTTGTTTGGTGGTATATTGATTGTAAGTATCCTAATTTCTCTCAGAAAGCCAGTTCATAGAAAACACAACTTAAGTTGGAGCATCTATCAATATCAATTTACTTAGAGCCTATTAAGTTTTATGCACCAGCCGGTAGAACCAAAAGTTCGAACTGATGGAGAAGGTTGGGGAACCCACATATACCTCAACGCCCCACTCACGTGTGACTCATGGACAGAAAGAGGGCAAGCAATTTTTGTTATCTAAATTGTGAAAGCCGAGATTTGAACCCACGACCTCTGCTCTGATACGATATTAAGTTTGATGAACCAACCGATAGAACCAAAAGTCTGAACTGATGGAGAAGGTTGGGCAATCCACATATACTTCAACAGAGCCGACCATCTTGTCCACCCTGTTTAATGATAGTTCTTCAAAAAGGTTAATTTACTTGTGATCTTGTTTTTGCAGATTATCTTAAGTGTTGTTTTACTGCTGGTGTACAACTGCTCTGATCAGTTCATTGCAATTCGAGCTAAAGTGTCGGCTAAATCTCGTAAAAAGGCTGCTGAAATTGCACAAGAATCAGCAACAGCGCGTGACAGATGGAAATTAGCAAAAGAACTTGTACTAAGGCATGAGATGGAGATGTATGAGTCTTCTGATACACCTGAGCAATTAGCTACATCTTCTGATGGAATACTGCATGCCAATAAGGGTAACGTTAAGAGATCCAAAAATCGCAGAAAGCTAAATGTTCGCACTGAAAGGTTCAGGCGTGCATATAGTCAGATTGACAAGGAAAGAGCTCTGCAGCTAGACAAAGACAAATTAACACTCTCTGGAATAGTGTCTCGAGCTGCTGCAAATAGACCACAAAGGCCAATGCTTGAGGTTGCTTTCAAAGGTCTGACATTATCCATTGGAAAAAAGAAACTTCTGCAGTGCGTTACTGGAAAACTTTCACCAGGTAGGATAACAGCCATTATGGGTCCTTCTGGAGCAGGAAAGACCACATTTCTCAATGCTGTGTTAGGTAAAACATCGGGTTATAAGAAGGATGGGTTGGTCCTTGTAAATGGAAAATCTGGATCGATGCAGTCTTATAAGAAGATAATTGGTTTTGTGCCACAAGATGATATTGTCCACGGGAACCTGACGGTTGAGGAAAATCTGTGGTTTAGTGGATGCTGCAGGTATTAGATACATATCAAAGACAATTTCCTTGCTTTCCTATTGTTTTTTTCCAAAGATGGTACAATGTGATTATTAAAGTGGTATATCATTTATTTAACTTACTTTTGTTTTCATGTTCCCTCCTTCAGTTACATAGATTAATCTTATCTCTTATATGCCGTAAGTTATGTGCCTGGATGACTTTTAATAAGGAAAACATTTTCCTCTAACAATCACTATTGTTTCGCGAAACAGGTTAAGCAAAGGCATGTCAAAAGCTGATAAGGTTCTCATTCTTGAACGAGTTATAGGGTCACTAGGGCTCCAAGAAATCAGAAATTCCCTTGTTGGGACAGTGGAAAAGCGGGGCATTTCTGGTGGACAAAGGAAGCGTGTAAATGTTGGAATTGAAATGGTTATGGAACCATCTCTTCTGATATTAGATGAGCCAACAACAGGCTTAGATAGTGCTTCCTCTCAGCAACTTCTAAGAGCTCTTCGTCATGAAGCATCCCAAGGCGTGAATGTTTGTGCAGTGATTCACCAACCAAGGTTTCCCTGCAAACTTTGAATTAATCATGCCTTAATTTCCTGTAAAAAATATCTTTCTTGTCTAATCTTGATTTGAAATGACTTAACTCATCTGCAAAGTTATCTTGCAAATTTTGTAACAAATATTGATCAGTCGACCAATGCACTGCCTCACGTTGTCCAGGGTCACCTACTCACCTATCAGTTGGCATTACTAAATTTGATGAAAATAAATTCATGGACATGCATAATGCTCCGCTTTAATGTATATAACACGTTGTAGAAACAGGACTAAGCATGCAGTCATTTATTCTCATTTGACTAAAATAATCTTCTGTACATACTTTTTTTTTACTTTATTCAATATGAATATTTATCTAACATGTATTTATATTTTATACAGCTACACTTTGTTCAATATGTTTGATGACTTCGTTCTTTTGGCAAGAGGTGGCCTTATTGCTTACCACGGGCCTATATGTGAAATTGAAAATTACTTCTCAGGCCTGGGGATCAAGGTTCCTGAGCGTGAGAATCCTCCAGACTATTATATTGACATCTTAGAGGGGATAGTAAAGGCAAAAATGAAAGGACATGTCACTCCTAAACATTTGCCGCTTCTTTGGATTCTACATAATGGATATGAAGTTCCAGAAAATATGCGGAAGGACCTTGAGGAGATCAATATGATGCATGAGTTATATACTGTTGGATCAATTACTAGAGAAGATTCTTCTGTACAACAGATAGATAGTAAAGATTCTGTGCACCAAAATGTCAGGCACACAAACGATTTACTGGATAGGAAAACACCGGGTGTACTTGCACAATACAAGTACTATTTAGGGAGGTAAATTGATTTCCTTAATTTCTCTTACTTGCTTTGGTGAACCAGTTCATAACTCAAGTGCGAAAACTATATTTTCAGGGTAGCTAAGCAACGCCTACGTGAAGCTACACAACAGGCTATTGATTACCTAATATTGGGTATTGCTGGCATATGCATTGGAACTATCACAAAAGTTAACGATGATACACTTGGTGTAGCTTCTTATGGGTATACCATAATTGCAGTTTGTAAGTCAGCATCCTCTTTATTTTTTTTTTATTTTTTTTTGCAAATGTCATGATTTCTAAACCATAAAGCAGCAACAGAAAAAAGACAGAAGAAGAAATATTCTGCTCCTCATCTTATTAGATTGCGAGAATATTGAGAGCCACCTATTTGGTAGGATGGTGGAGTTGTGAAATTCGACCCACCATGTTCAAATTCTGGTGCTCACATTTGCACACACACAAGCGGTGTGTTCAGTAGGAATTTAGTGAGATTCACTGACTTATGGCGCACGGCCTCCATCAGTTCTAGCGTGTGGTTAGGCGGGATGGTATGTGTGTGCCGTGTGTGCATCATCCATGCAATCACAAAAGATAGATGCAAAAAATATCATTTGCTCTTAGACAGCATCTAATAATGGACTGCAAAAAACCAATGTTTATTAGTAATACTTGGCTTGACCATACATGACCTATCATTTCTATAAGGCTTATATAATAAATAAATAAATAAATAAATAAATAAATAAAGATTTAGCACTTCCTGCTGCATCTTTGCCTGGAATATTAACTTGGGTTGATTGAACATGTTGCCTCTTTCTTTCCAGAAATTTGCTCTTAGTGTGTATTTTTTTTTGTTATGTCAAATTATGAAGTAGCAATAGATACACATGACAGCTTCGTACATGTTCTGTGAAAAGGAAAATTAAATAAAATCATATGTTAACTTTTCAATATTACTAGTTTGACTAATTGATGATTAACTAGTGATTATATTTACATTGGGATTTTTGTCCCTTAAAATGAACCTACAATGACACTTGTCCATAGATTTTTTTTTCAAAGGAGACTGTTCTAAAAACTTACAATAGTATTCTTGCTGATATTAATTTGCTTTTTGTTCAGCACTGTTGTGCCAGCTTGCAGCACTGCGATCATTTTCACCAGAAAGATTGCAATACTGGAGAGAGAGAGAATCTAGCATGAGTTCTCTAGCTTATTTCCTTGCAAGAGATACAGTTGATCATTTCAACACTGTGGTTAAACCTATTGTCTTCCTCTCAACATTCTATTTCTTCAACAATCCACGTTCTACACTTCGAGACAATTATTTGGTCTTGCTTGCATTAGTTTACTGTGTAACTGGCATAGGTTATACCCTGTCGATTTGGTTTGAGCTAGGATTAGCTCAGTTGGTAAGTAGGCCATCGTCAAAACTTTGTCACGATATTATAAATCCAATTAGAGGAGATGATTTAACTTGATGAACTTTGTTCTTGCAGTGTTCTGCATTGCTACCTGTGGTTTTGGTCCTGGTTGGCACTGATGCAAAAATTCCACAATTTGTTAAAGGATTTTGCTATCCCAAGTGGACACTAGAGGCTTTCATTATTGCTGGAGCAAAGAAGTTAGTATTTTCTCCCCCATTTTTTTAAATTTCCATTTTCCTTAATTAGCACTTGATTAATAGTAAAAGATGAGTTGTTTTCATTTAATTAAGCTTGTTTGCAGCACAAGCTAGGCTATATGAACTCCTAAAAAATCATTATAAATTCATTTTTCATTCATATAGATGAAAAATATCCAATGCTTCATACTAGCTTGAAAATGTTAAAAGCTGTTTGGCGCAGTGAGAAAATATAATATTCTCACAGCAGTCAATTATCAGTCCTGTATATCCTCAAAATTATAAAAATTCTCTAGTTGATATTTATTTGTATATAAATATTAATGTAGAGGAACTCCTTTTTAACAATATTTTGGGAGAATTATCTGGCCCTAAAGCTTATAAATTACTAAGTTTCATTATAATATCATGAAGTTATGCAGTTTCCTCACTCGGTTGCCCGGTATCAATTTAGCTCAGCAGGTCCCAAACCTGAAAATCTTTCTTATCTTAGTCTAATGATCAAACTTGACCCCCTTTACCCTTTTTCCTAACACACATTGTTGCCCTTCAGTTATTCTGGCGTATGGTTGATTACCCGATGTGGAGCACTGCTAAAAGGTGGTTATGATATCAATTATTTTGCTCTTTGCATCGCCATTATGATGCTTAATGGTATACTCTTCCGGTTTGTTGCTCTACTTAGTCTGTTGAAGCTAAAATAGATGTAAGTATGCATATAGTCAGGTTTGGTAAATTTCCTTCTACTTTTCATCTTACTGACCAAGTTACATAATCTGGATAGGTGGATTATAAAGGTCTAGTTGTCTTGTGGACTAAAAGAACAAGAGGTTGTTCTCTTGAATACTCAAGATTCAACGGCTATGGAATTTGCATATAATATTTTTGTCACATTAGCACGTTGTAGATATTTGAGATTATTATTCTTGTCCATAAAGCTTGTTAGACTGGTATATCAACCATTTTTAGGGAAAATACACCGGTCTACTTCTACATGTAAAATTGTGATCTGCACTACAAGTACTCAACTGCCACTATCAGGAATGTGCAAATGTTTTTTTCCGAGAAGAACACAAAGTCTGCGTCTCGATGCATTGAAAAGGTAGAGAAAGTTTACAAAACTCCAAGAAAGGACAGTGTACATCACAATTAATGCTGACGCCCACTCCTTGAACTTACACAAATGTGGTTTTCAAATCCTTTTGTATTCATTTTTTCTACAGTACGTAAACTCATAAAGTTTGAAATTCATGCACTATGCAGGACACAGGACCTAGGCTGGCCCAAACTATATATACTTTGGGCCAGCCTAGGTCCTGTGTCCTGCATAGTGCAGGTGATGGGGCTGCTCCATCGTCATGCTGAGTTTTTCGAGGGCTAGGAAATGCACTCCCGTGAAGACCTTGTCCAGGTTCGGGGCCAACTTCGCACCACCAGAGGTCCCTCCTGCACCATACATATGGACACACCACTCCTAATAGGCTTGAACTCAGGATTCAGACACGATCAATGTCATGCCCAAATATTCCGACATGACTCGGTTTCATTAGCTACTTTAAGGGTCTATTTGATTTACAGGATTCTAAAAACACAGAAATAAGAAAATCACAAGATTGCAATGCATGCCCACTCCAATCTTACATGATTTCATATGTATCAAAGTTTGTTTGATTCCATCAAAGGATTCTAAACAAGAGTTTTGAGTTGATGTTAGATTTACTATGAAAGCTAGTGCAAAGGGTTCCTTAGGAAAACTTCCTATGAGATGCAGTACTATAAATCAAACAAACAACATAGGAAAAATCCTAAGTATTTGAATCCTTCAAAATTTCTATGCAAATCTTTGAATCAAAGAGTCCCTAAGAGAAAAATTGTGTAGGGTTTCGAGCCTTACTAGAAGGACCTTTCGCGCCTTGTTGCCGATCCACCCTTGTGAAGGTGTTCCTCACTAGCATTGACTTCTACTACATAACCGTGCTTGACATCCCAATGGAAGTGCTCATGAAGATTGATAGCATAAGACGAGCTTTTCTTTGGGCGGCATGTAAGAAGGCGACCGGAGGAAAATGCAAAGTTAATTGGGAGACGGTGTGCAAACCAAAAGAAATGGAGGGCTTGGAATCCTCAACCACACAAAATTTGCTTCGACCCTTTGTTTGAGATGCCTGTGGCAAGAATGAAAGAATGAGGACAAGGCAGGTATGGAAATCTTGTAGTCCCCATGATTATAATCTCTTTGCGGCGGCCACATGTGTCACCATCGGCAACAGGAAGAAAGCTCTCTTTTGGGAGGCCGCATGGCTATGAGACCAAAAGAGGTTGCTCCTCTCATCATCGACCTCTCCAAAAGGAAAAAAACACGGTGGAAAAAGCCTTGAAAAATAACCTTTGGATTTCCCAAATTAGCACCCAACATAGCCTGGCATTAACCACCTCCTCCAATTTTACAAGCTTTGGGAGATGATCCAAATTGTGCACTTGGAGCTGATTCTATAACATGTAAACTCAACAACAACGGAAGCTATTCGGCCAAGTCGGCCTACAAGAAGCAATTCCTAGGCCTCACCACCTCCACTATGTCTTTTTTGGTATGGAAACCATGGGCTCCCCCAAAATGCAATTTTTTTGCATGGTTGATCCTTCAAAATCGGGTGTGGATGGCAGACGGACTTGAGAAAAGAGGATGGCAAATTGGTGTGTTGTTTAAACTTTGCAATCAAATCCACGAGTCAGCCGCTTATCTCATGTTCCATTGTCGGTTCAGTATTCGAGTTTGGTCTACCTTGAAGAATTGGCTTGGGCTACATAAAATCAAGCCAAGGGATTGACATGAAATCCATAGCGTCAAGGAATGGTGGGTTGATGTAATTCACAAAAGAGGCAAATCGAGAAGAGCCATGGCTTCGCTTGCAATGCTGAGATCATCACTAGAAAGAGAATATCTCGCCTAGCTCCACATCATACTGCGATCAAGCAAACTAGCAGGAATAGGTCTTTACCTCCACCGCGAGGGGTCGAACCTGGGTAAATCCCTCATGCCAACACACCTTTTGGTCTCCCATGTCGCCTAGCTCGTGAAAATCCCACGACACCAGGCTACGAAATGTAACTATGAGATCAATGGACAACAATACACCAAGGGGTAATAGCTAGCTGACGACATCTATCCTTGAAGGTCAACTTCTGTAAAGACAATCCACAACTCTCAAGGTAACAAAAAAACTTACTTTGCTTCACAACAAGAGAGTTGTAGGAAAGGATGTGGAGCAGATATTTAGTGTGCTCCAAGCTTGTTTTGCTATTGTCAGGTATCCTGTTAAGTCATGTTTGCTAGATCAGATGTCGAAGGTCTTATGTTATTATGCACAACATGATCGTGAAGAGTGAGTGCAATATTGGTATGGTGTTTGATCAACATTTTGACTACTAAGTCCCTCTTTCCAAGCCACATCACGGCGTCCCAACCGAATTAATTGATTTCTTGATATGCATAAGGGAATTCGTGATGAAGATGTCCATCACTAACTACAAGATTTTAGTTGAGTATCAAAGAATCAATAGTAATGTTGTTTTCTATAACTTTTAGAATTTTAATTTTAACTTTAGTTATTGTATGAAATATATTATTTTTCTTTTTAAATTATTGTTGACTAAATAATATGCTAAAAAATAATATGCAATGTAGTTGTAATTCATTTAGATAAAAATATGAACATATTGATGTGCAAATAGCCGAAAATAAATATTGACGGTCGTTTGGTGCCATTTTGGTAGCCGTCTCCATATGGCGGACAAGTGTTCAGACACCCTGATTGATAATGGACAATTTTTCGATGATGTCGGACATATCAACAGAAGTAACAGAAGTGCACAGCGATAATACTCCTCTAGTGTGTGGTGTTGTGTATAGTTTAGGTCTAGCTTGTGCACTACGTTGTGCGTGTGTGAGTCAGTGAGTGTAGAGTGAGTCAGTGCATAAGTACAGATACTATAGCTATACTACAAAGAGGCCTAAAAAAAACAGAAGTAACACAAGTGCCGGTAGAGACAATGCAAAGAGTAAACAGGCCGGGATGCCGGGCCAGCGTGTACTAGCCGGCCTGTTGGGTATTTGGGCTTCCAAGTCTCAGGACCTACCACGGCCTGGTCCAACTACGCTTTCGTAGCTGGCCCGAAGACACATGTCATCCTCTCGGGCTCTCGCCGGCCTCACCAGCTTCCACACCACGATTCCCTAAAATCTCCCCAAAAACCCACTGCTCCGCAATGAGACCCGCAGCAACAGCGGTAGCAGCCACCGCCGCCGCGCTCCGAGCCGCGTTCCTCGCTCCTCCTGTCGCCGCCTCCCGCCTCCTCCCTCCCCGCCGTGTCCTCCTTCTGCCCCTGCGCCGCCTCTCCTCGTCCTCAGCCGTCCCGCCTTGCGCATCCCCTTCCGACTCCCAGCCGCCGCCGTCACCTGCCTTCATGGACGCGCAGTTCGAGTCCTTCCGCGCGCAGCTCGACGGTTCCTCCGCCCTCCGTGACCGCATCCGCGCCGTCGTATCTGAGGTCGAGTCATCCTCCCGGGCCGCCACCGCTGCGCTCCTCCTCGTCCACCAGCCCGTCCCGCTCTCAGGTTGCAGCCCCCTTCTCCTCCTCCCCCCATTTCTCTTCGTGTTTTGCCACTTCTTTGCGATTAGCCTCGTTACGTGATACGGGGCCATCTCCTCTTATCTCTTCGTGCAGATGTGCTCGGCAAGGCGAAGTCGCAGGTGGAGGTCATCAAGGGGCTGTACTCTCAGCTCGCGGAGATACTCAAAGAGTGCCCCGGCCAGTACTACAGGTGATGAGATGACTCAACTACGCGCCTTTCCAGGTTGCAGGGGTTGGGTTCTGTGGAATTTGCTCATGTATTGGGGTTTGTGGTTCAGGTACCATGGGGACTGGAGGACTGAGACACAGTCCGTGGTGTCGATGCTGGCGTTCACGCACTGGCTTGAGACTGGCCTCCTCCTCACACACGCCGAGGCCCAGGAGAAGCTAGGATGTAAGTGAAGCCTCTGCCAACTTTTGTATCGGTTGTGGCGTACAGTGTAAGTTTGCTTGCCTACGAAGCTAAATATGCCATGCCCCTGTTATTTTGCAGTGAGCTCTGGAGAGTTTGGCCTGGATGTTGAAGACTACCTGACTGGTTTGTCACTTGCATACTGTGTTTTTCTTATTTGCTTTGTGAACTGGATGTCATTTATGTATCTATTTATTTTATGTATCTACATGTCATACTTGTTAAATATTTTGCCCAAGAACAGTTTACGGGGAGTATATTGACTCACCTTTTGATTGAAAGAGGCTTATTATCTGGCACCGATAGGCTATTTGTCATCCTATGTGTGTGTTTGGTTAGGCTTCCTTCTGGCCCGTGGACTTTGGCTTATAAGACAAAAAAGCACCTAATATGTGGTTTTGGTTTTGGACGTTGGCTTATACCATCATGCAACCATATCCAATCAAAAACCAAAAGCCAAAAGCACATATTTAGGTGTTTTTTTTTTGGGGGCTTATAAGCCAAAGTCAAAACCAAAAGTAAACCAAACACCCCATGTAGCATTGACATGATAACTGTTGCAGCTCATTTTCTAAACAACTAAGTTGCTTGAAGGTTTACCATGGTTTTTTGTTTGCTGTAACGTTGTGTACAAATGACATTGCTTACTCACATGAAGACTTGTTTGTGTCGCAGGGCTGTGCTTCATGTCGAATGATTTTGTAAGTTCCCCATCAACTAACTTGATTTTTGACTACATTTTTTTTTTGCACTATTAGTTTATCTTTTTCGTCATCTGTTGTTGGTATGTATGTGGTTAATACGCCAACATACAGTGTTACGAATAAGTAACAATCAATATCTCCTTGTTAAGAAAATACTCTCTTATAATCTTCATATCAGTATCCAAGGAAAAAACAAATCATGTTAAACAATTAATATATTACAATTTCGAGTCTTAAGAAACATTTTGATGTACTTGTGAAGATATTTTGTTTTGCAAGGTAGACGAGTGACATGTGCCTACTCTTTTCAACTCCACACCCGATTCACATTTATTAATGCGGAACATAAAATGTCAGTCATGCAATAGAATTATAAAGCCATCAACAATACTATCGACTATTTAGAATAAGAACATTCAAACTTCTTCCATTTTTGAAAGTTCTTTTGCAGAATACATGCATACAATTTTTGGCAGACACTGTAATCTCGGTATTTACCCTCATGCGTTTGTATAGGGGATGTTATGATACTTGACTGCATTACTGCACTAAAAGTTCTGCAAGAAGTCGTCTCCCTGCTCCTTCAGAAATATCTTTGTACTGAACCTATGTCGTAACGGAAATGGTCAGTTCTCATGGTTGGCGCCAAAGTCATAATGGCTGTTTCATGATTCTGCTGCATGATTGGCATTCTAACATAAGTAATTGTCAAAACCTTGTGTGATATCTACATAGGTGTGCACTGTCATCTAAAATCTTAAATCTATTTGTTTTACTAATCAATTCCATAATTTATGTATATGGGCAGTCCCAATGCAACTGTGTCAGCTGTATATAAAACACGCCAACTAGGAAAAATGCTGACATGGAAGCCTAAGCTAAGGATGAAAGTGATAAATAAATACCGTATGGTAATCTTTATATGGCTCGTACAAGTTATGCTTTTTTATTCGCAAAACATATTAAGTGACAGCTTGTTTAGATACAATACTGTGATCAAAGCCACTAGAAGTATCTAAATATGTATGTAATGCCTATTAGCTAAATCCCCGTGCGTTGCTACGTATTGATAGACAGATGTATATATGTATTAATCGAAGGGTTGTTTCTAATTGCGTTGCGCGAAATACCAGCAGGCATCTTGCACCCGCCTCCCTCAGACCCTCTCCCCTATTTAGCGACCATCACGTAGCCCTTGGATTCTGTTCACCAATCCTTTACTTCTCGATTCCTAGCCTGTAAGCTCTGTCTTTCTGCAGTTGTCTTCTCTTTAATAATAAAGATGATACAGCTTAAAATACAATGCACTGGGACTACCCTAGCTTGTTCTAGTAGCTGATATGTAAAATATTTAAGAAGAAATTGTTGCACTAAGTTCTCTAATCAGATAGTTGAATTATAGCAGTTTTGATGTTCTCTGTAGTATTTACCCTATACAAAATTGAATTTCGCTTGAACAGGTTCATAGGATGTTTGAGCGCATGCTTTTGTAGGTAAAAAGGACCAAACCACTAGAAATCGACGGCTTTAGTTGAAACTGAGACCCCTCTGAAGTCATAAGCTTATGTTCAGAATTTCTTTGAATATGTCCTTGAGTTTATTTGAGGCTTAGCAAAACTCAGATTGGAGAAGAATATGGTCCCTGGGTTCCCTTTACTGGACCTATGTTCCTTTTATTATTGTTTTGAATTGGCAGGTGCTTTTTGACCTTGGAAAATGGTAGAGTTACCCCATGGTTAGCTTACTGTCTTGCTGATAAACCCACAAGCTTATATATTTCTCTTCCTTTCACTAGAGCTGAAGCTAGGTTAAAAGGCCTCAGCCATATCGTTGGCTAGAGAATGCAATAAGTTTAAATTGGACCGAGGGATCACATTAGGCAAACTCGTATTGCAAGGAGTTCCAGTTTTTTATATCTCGAGCGAATAATTGCGTAATTTGTGAGGACAGTGTGATTTAATTCATAATCTTGGATATCATAAGTGCATAAACTATCATATGTATTATTTGATTTGCTATATAGGGCACATAATCATTAGAAAGTAGGCCATGCGGTCTTGGCATGACTGGAGGAGAGGCTGCACATAACTTCTGTAACAATTTGAGGTCATCTTTTCTATGCCTGTTATGTGGATGAATGGTTTAAAATACCTAAGATGATTTTACATTGAGAAATAATTACCCCATGTAGATGAGAGGCTTCGACACTGATGTCTGCGAATGATAAAAGAGTTGTCTGACATAATGTTGCATGCTCCTGCATGGCTGATCTTTTGGTAATCAATCTGAATATAATTCCTCCAATATTCCTTGTTTAGTGCATGGTGCACGAAGTAATGGCTTTGTAAAAGTGCTTCTGTGTAAGAAAGGGTTCAGTTTTCCTTTTTATTCCATTTGCACTCCAAGATCCTCCTGCCTCCTGGATTATATGCAAGGAGACAAGGCATACAAGCTTCCTCCTACCCATAATCGTTTCCTGATCTCTTGGTTGTCATGGTCTCTGTTCCATCTCTTTGGAATCGTGTACACAGTTTCCATGTTTGCTATGGGTTGAAGACAAAGTACGTCAACTTGAAAAGCAAGGACGGAATATGCTTGAGGAAGATATGGAGATAAGAACTCCTTTGCCAAGCAATCTCCTTTTCCTTTCTGGCTTGACTTCCCTTTTCTACCTTCCAGTTCCCTTGATTGCCTCCATGATCGATCACAGACTGATGGATATGCACGAATGATACCTCCTCCATGCTCTCCCCAAATGGAAAGGACAAAATTAGAGCCTGTTTGATGCTCTGGCCCAGTGTAATAGCCCAATTTAGAAAGGACCTACTGAGGAGGCTTTGCAGAGTAGCGCCGCCGCTACCCTGTCTGTTGTGCCCAGATCGTCCACTGCACCAAGCTCTGCGGATGCACATGCCACTGGTCCTCTTGTGCGCCGCTGCTTTTCCTCCGTCTGCGTACATCACCATGGCCTCTGCTGCCACTTAGCTTGGGTGCGCTAACGCTGCTGTTTCTTTTTCTTTTCTTGCTGCAGCACCTCTGCTGCCACTGCTTCTTGCTGTGTTACTAGTGTAGACTATGTAGCACCTGGTGTGTTGAATGATACAGGCAGTAACTCAATACCAAGCTAACAACAGCAATCGTAGACGTTGCAACTTTGTAGATTCCCAAAAGCTCGTGCTGCATTGTGGCCTAAACCATATATGATGAAGGCCAGTCCTTGACTTTGCTGGAAAAGTTCCAATATTCTTCACAACTCCGTAAGGATCAAAGACTTGATGAAGCACACTCTGTGATAGAATAGAGGACCCGATGAATGGTGATGCAGAGTATCAATTTGTGACGTCTTCTTGGCAACAAAAGCCTTGGTGGTCAGTTTGTGAACCTTGATTCACAACAGGATAACTACTGTGCTGAAGAGAGCTAGGTGGTGTGGCTGCAAACAGTGGTGGAGCCAGGATAAAAGCAAACACGGGCCAAAAAAATAATTGTGTGTAGCTTCTCCGAAGAGTATCTAAAGCCAAAGCATAAAAAACGTCCCAATTGTGCAATTATAATAGAAATTTAACTTGTGCTTAGTGATAAACAAGGTTGATAAAATATGTCAAAAAACCTTATATTATCTCTTAACATTGTGTTTCTATAGCATGAAATAAATAGGAGAATGATCAATTCGAGCTTCAAAGAAGAAAAATTGGAGAAATCACCTCTGAGTCGTAGACAAGCTAGGCATTGCTTGATGGGGATTGGGGTCTAGGTTTTGGGGAAATTTATCAGCTGTTGTCGATAGCAGCGGCGCTAGGAACCAGAGTGAAATGCGACGGTGAAGCAGTGCAGTAGAGCCGTGGGCGACACGAGCAGTGCGGCGGAGGCGTAGGCCAGCAGGCGACGTGGCGGGGAAGCAGTTTGCTCGTGGCCCTGCTCCTGGATTAATTGATCCCTACATGGTGACATGCCACTGCCTGACTACACTCCTCTATGGGCTGTGTTAATGTGCTAATTAAGGTCTAAGGGCTGAGATACTAATGTACTGAGAGGCCTGTCCACAGGGATATGTGAACTGGGCTGCAGGTATTTAACACCCCGAGCCAAACTCATGATATGGAGATATTTAGGTAAAAAAATTTGCTGGACCCCAGGCCATGGCCCTGGTTGTCCTTTATATAGTTGATGCTCAGACGAGAAACCACAAATAGAGGCCGAGCTCCATGGAGCCCTTTATTTTGTGTAAAAATTGAAAATCATATTTGGAAGTTCCAAAAAATTCTGAAGCAAATCCTGTATGTAGATAATGTTCTATTCTACCAAGGTGGAAAATCTCAAATCAAAATATTCCATATTCTAACAAAATCTGACAGATTTGGAAGAGTTGCAATTTCGCACTGTTCACTACTTCCTCCGTTCCGAAATGTAAGCCGTTCTGGCTTTTTCCGACAAGGTCTAAAATATTCGTAACTGACATGTTTGCCCCTCGCGAAATGACGATACAGAGTAGATCACGAAAGGCCCAGCGCTCGAGCACCCGCGCCTCATGTCCTCGCCTCAGATCGTGAAGGCCCAATCTCGCCGGCCCCGCTCCAGGTTCTCCCGTCAACGTCGCTGTCCACATCCTCTCCCTTCACCCAGAAGGAGATGTAGCCTCCCACATCGCTGGGCAGCAGCATCCCAGGCCTCGCCGGCAGCAGATCAAGCTCCAGGTCTCCCGGCAACAGACCAAGCTCGATCGAGGCCTCGCCGGCAGCGGCAGCAGATCAAAGCTCGAGGCCTCGCCGGCAGCGAGCACCATCCTCCTCCAGCGTGACCAGCGCCAGTCCCACACACTCCTCCTACAGCGACAGGGACGTGATGCGCGCGGCGCCGTCACGGATCCTCCACCACCACTGCCCACAGATGCACCACGGATCCACCACAACCACCGCCCATGGATCCACAACCAACATCGCCGCCCACGGATCCACAACCACCATCGCCGCCGCGGATCTGTGAGAAAATTGCAGCTTTGAGCACCGCGACTGGGAGAGGGAGAGGGAGAGCACGTCGCCGACGCGAGAAGGAGAGGGAGGGAACGGAGGTGCTAGCGAAAGGGAGAGGGCGACGCGAGGGATAGTGAGAGGAAGAGGGCGAGCGCGAGCGCGAGCTCGTTGGCGGCGACGGGAGAGGGACAGCGCGACACAAACGGGAATGGGAACGTGCGAGAGAGTTCGTTTCGTTTCCGACCGGGGGTAGTTTTGGTAACTGCAGAAAAAGTTTGTACTACGAAAATTGCAACTAAAATGTCTAAAACGGCTTAGATTTCGGAACGGAGGGAGTACTTTCAAATGTCAGACTTTATTATTTTTGTGCAGCCCAAAATAAGATATTTTTAGTTGATATTTTACACGTTGGTAGAATACAACATTGTCTACATCTAGAATTGTTTTCAGAATTTTTTGAAACTTCAAAATATGATTTTGGAATATTGCAAAATAATGGACTCCATGGAGCACGGCCTCCATTTGTCCACTCTCATGCTCAGACCCTTAACCTTAAGCTTTTCTAACACGATATGAAATCCTGACGAATTAGACTCCTTCCATCCTAGATATCCTTATACAATACTATGGCCTAAAGTATCCCTGATTTCCCTGAATTCGGACTCTCTGCTGCTAGTCCACAATATAGAGTGCAGCAAGAATGCAATTTCATATCTACATGTTGATGAAAAGTTGGTGATAATGAAGTAAGAAAAGAAAAAACTAGGTATTGTCAAGTGACCTACTCTGAAGTCTGAAGTCTATTCTGGACTCGAAGTATGTTTTAAATATAAAAAAAGTCTGGTACCATCTCAAAGATGTAACCATCAGATTTAAGCCTGACAAATTGGCCCTGGGGCCACATGTCAGTAACACAACAGTACCATGTTCAAACTTGAGTGGTCTTTGCAGTGGTGCGGACTACAGAGCAATTTGCCCCAAAACTGTATGTATCATAGAGACATTGATGCTGATCTTTTAGCTCTAGACTATTAAGTTTCAAACTTTTAGCACATTATGGATTTGTTTATTGGTAAGTGCATTCTGACTAATGAATATTTTCATAAACTTTTCTGTCAGTTCTGAGCTTCAGACCCAAATGTTCGTGAGATTTATAAATTCTTATTTTCTAGGTCTGAAGTGTATAAAAACTAGAAGGTTGACGAATCATAGTGAATACATTAGAATATGGAGATTGATTTTAAGATTTTTGTGGGTGTTCAAGATGAACCCAAAAACTATTATACATTTGAATATGGAAGTTGATTTCAACATTTTGTTGGTGTTCAGGTTGAACCTACATTATACTGTATGAACAGTTTTTGTGAAATACCAAGTACAACATACGCACACACATGCACGCACATGACTAACACACACAACAACAAACTGGAGTTGCGGAGCTTCAAGATTGACAAATTCACTGCAGGTGCCTGGTTACCATCGGGGACTTCGCCTCCAACTGAAAAAATATCCTGCCTTTAATGAGACACATAGGGGTCAAACCTAGGGTTTAATTCTTGGTGGGCTGGGGTACAACCACCCTTCTGACCATCCAACCACATGTTGGTTCTCATATCATATGAATTTCTGCGTGCACGCAAAAGCAACATAAATATAAGTACAAGCACTAGGCATGTGCACTTGAGCTGGTCCGTGGACTAGTTCATGAATGATTTATGTACAAGTGTCAAGCATATGACTGTAGTTTGTAGCACACTTCGTAATGGATGGACTAGACCGTGCCGGGCATATCTGCAAAGTACAAACTTTATGTAACACTATCTGTGCTTCGAATATTCAAATTTACTTTCCATATGGTTATTTCCTTCAATGAATGTTCCGAAGAATACTAGTCCTCTACATCCAGTGAGTGTTATGGCGATTGTTTGCTGGGTTTTCTACAGCCTAGATTGATATGTAGTGAAATTTTTGTTCTCTTTAGCCAGTCAGTGGTATTATCGACTACTTGCTGAATCTTCTACATCCTTTATATGTAATAATGAATAGAATCCTGATGTTCTACAGTCAATACTGATATGAAGGACTGCGCGGTCAATTTTCTAAAGCCCGGATGTGTAGTGAATCTGTGAATGCTTTATAGCGGATGGCTAGTATTAATGGTTGCCTCTGATTTTTTCTACAGCCTAGGTATGTAGTGAATCGGATGTAATGAATAGAATCCCGATGTTCTACAGTCAATATTGATATGAAGGACTGCTCGGTCAATTTCAACTGCCCAGATGTGTAGTGAATGCTTTATAGCGGATGGCTAGTATTAATGGTTTGCTTCTGATTTTTTCTACAGCCTAGGTATGTAGTGAATCGGGTCACTTCTGGAGACTATGATTGTCCCAGGAAGGTGCTAAGCTTCTTGACTGATCTACACGCTTCATTTAGGATGCTGAATCTGCGCAATGACTTCTTGCGTAAGAAATTTGATGGTGAGTTCACTAGTTCACCGGAGAAGTTTTGTTTTAACAGCACCTTGATAACTTTGACAGTATTGTTTCAGCTTGCTTCTATATATTTTTCATGTTTTTTTCTTGTAAGTTGTGTTAATCTAGCTTTGATTTGCAGGGATGAAGTATGATTTAAGGAGAGTGGAGGAGGTATTCTATGATGTGAAGATACGTGGACTCGTGCCTGTGGAGTCAAAGCAAGAGGTTGCCCAGTCATAGAATGTGAGCAATCCCTAGCGTTTAGTTGGCAATCGACAAGTGTCGTGTGTTCTGTTGACCAGCATGGAAAAGTCTATGGACATGAACCCTAAATCCCTAAACCCTAGCAAGATTACGCCTAAAGTTCAGAACCTCTGCTGTCCATGTATGACTACAAAGTGGACAAGTGGTGCGTGGTTCCACATGGGTTTGCTCAACCATCAATGTGCTGGGAAGTTTCCTAGTAGTTTACCACGTTTTCCATTTTAAGCTAAATGCCTCGCTAAGTCTGTTTATGAAACGCCTAGCGCTCAACTGCGCTTGAACGTGCGCTTAATTGCGGTTAGCGCTTTAATCTTAGCGCCTAGGGCTATATTGAACCTTGCTATTCTTATACTTTTGTAATCCTATAAGGGATTTAATCCCTGTCAATCCCCTCCAAAAGTTATGAAACCGTCAGCATTGGCATACCAGCTACTTGATGGTGAAAACGACCGCGGCTGAACGTGCACTAGCTCTGCTACGGGCCCGCCAGTTGGAACACCTCCGGCCACGGCTTGGAATCCGCGCGGTACAAGTGGTCCAAGGCACAAAGAACATCTGATAGGATTTGTCCTGGGGCTAGAGTTCGATCGGTCACGTCCTAGGTCAGACCGATGGTCAAAGCTCTCCCTCTCGGCTCGGGGCGGAACAGCTGTCGACGTCACAAGCCATGTGCTCATGTTAGAGTGTCAGAGGCGACGTGGCCATACAAGTTTCCCAGCAGTAAATAATTCCAGGTACTCCTATTTAAGCTGATGCCAGTGTGTCAGAGGCGACGTCGACGTAGTACCATTTTAAGCTCAAGGTAAAATTGTATATATATTCAATTGACGTCGCCAACTCGCCATACTTGTACGTTGCCATTCCGATTCCTAGTGGTAATAATTCCAGTTACCAGTTTAAGCTAGAGGTAAAATTGTACTGTACGTCAACTGACGTCGACATACTTGTAGTACGTTGCCATAAAAGTTTCCTAGTGGTAATAATTTCAGTTACCATTTTAAGCTAGCGGTACAACTGAGCACGTACGTTCTCCAGTTGCACAGACTAGTGAAGCCGTGAAAGGGACACGTTCGGTCGATTCATCATGCCTCTGAACTGAGCACGTTCACCCTGGTTAATATTGTTATCCCTACCTATGTGGCCCAAAGCTTTGATCATTTATATTGTTTGACTCTCATTTGGCTTGCCGTAACCTACCATAACCAAAAAAGAAGAGCTAGGGGATCAACCGTGCCTTCTTTTTATAAATATAAAAATATGTTAATACCAAGAACATATCACTACACTCGGTCAACAAATTAATATCACGAGCAATTCAAAACATCGAGAATATATACATCCAAATTATAAAAAGGCAAAAATAAGAAGAAAAAAAACCAATATCTAAGGTCTAAGCCACATGGTAACTAAGAACGTCATCAACCACTAACCTGGCAACAAAAGGGAAAAGGGTTCTCCGAAAACAACGCCTTCTACAAGATAATGACACACAACTGCCGTTGTCACCGGATCTATACTATATTTAAAGTCGGAACGTTTCGAGCGCTGGGAGGCCCTCGGCTACTGTAGCTAGCTACAGTAAGTACTGTAGCTTGCTACAGTACTACAGTGCTGTGATCCTGGCCGTCCGTCGACGATCCGAAGGCCAGCAGAGGCGTTGATCACGCTTTTACAAAAAAGTCCCCCACAAAGCTGTTAATCGAACCCGCGGTCCATGACCTAACGCAGCGAAGGACCTCATTGGAATTCCAAAAAACCATGAGGACTTATCTGTAAAACCGTCATTACACTCCCCCTCCCCCTTCCTCTCTCGCGCGCGGATCGATGGCCGTGGGCAGCTCCGCCGCCGCCTCCCCTCCCTTCTCCGGGCAGATCAGCGGCCGGGACGCCGCTGTCGCCCCGCAATCGCCGCCGCCGCTTCCGCCGGCCTCCGCCGCGTCCGCGTGCCGCCGCCGCCGCTCCGGCGACCCAGAAGCGGCGGCGACGCCACCTACGGGCTCCCCGCGTCCGGGCGCGTCGGCCGCGCGCACGCTCGCATCCGAGCACGCCGGCGTCGCGCGCCGGCGGCGTCGATGCGGCCGCGGTGGGGATCGGCCGCTGGTGACGTCACCGTGACGTCCCAGCGGGCCTGGGCTGGCCGCTGGGCCTGCTGCGCCCTTTTTTTTTTGTACATTTATTTTTTCCCTGATTCAATTTTTTTTTGCAACTTTTCAATTACAGTGTGATTCTTGCATGGAGAAAATAAAAAAATTGCAACTTTTCAGCACAATGTTCTGGCAAAATGAATACTCGAAAAAAAAAATACCTACATATATATATATATATATATGTGTAATTGTTTCTACATTTTAAATTGGTGAATCCTCGAAGAAAACAAAATATTTTGACGAAAAAAAATACAAATTCATTTACTCTAACTATAAAAACTTTTGCGACTTTCCAGCACAATGCCCTGGCAAAATGAATACTGGGAAAAAAATATCTATATATATGTATGCAATTGTTTCTATATTTAAAATTGGTGAACCTTCGAAGAATCACAAACATTTTGGCAAAAAAAAAATACAAATTCATTTACTCTAACAAATACAAATAAGTCTTAAAAAAAGTAAATACAAATATCTTAAAAAAAAGATTCCTCAGGTACATTTCCAAATCAAGTGAATGTAAATTCCACAGATTTGAAAAAAAAAGGAAGGCAAAAAAAAAAAAAAGTAATCCCACAATTTCCTTCTGAAGAAAAAAAATATATAAGCTATATCATTCAATATGATAACACAAAAAAATAAAAAAATAAATGTGGTACCAACCTTCTCATTTTCAAAGTAAATTTTCTTTATAACTGAAATAAATTTCCCAGCTCAGTTCAGAACAATTTCTCCTCCATTTAAACAGATTAAATTTCCTTTATAACTCAACTAAATTTTCCAGCTCAATTCAGACCAATTTCTAAAAAATTGTACTATTCAAAACAGTTATTTAGAATACTTTGGACTCATTTCACAAAATATGTATTCCACAATTTCCTTTGATGAAAAAAAAATACTCTACTCATTTAAACAAATTAAATTTCCTTTATAACTCAAATACATTTTCCGGTTCTATTCAGACCAATTTCTAACAAAAAATTAGTATTATTCAAATCAGTTATTTAGAATACTTTGGACTCATTTCACAAAATATGTATTCCATAATTTCCTTTTGAAGAAAAAAAAAGATCTATATCATTCAATATGATAAGTAAAAAACAATTTGCATAAAATAAAACAAATGTCCAACAAAAAAAAACACAATTTTGAACATATCCACCTGGGAAAAAAAACTAAATAACATATCCAATTAATCAGAATAAATATATCGAACTGGCCACCATCGCACAGAAAAAAAAAACTCCCTGCACTTCCCTAAAAAAAAAGATATTTAAAAAATTGAATTTCACCACACGGTCCATAGGACTAAATTCCAAATTCGAAAAAACTTCTAAAATTTCTACGGTTTCGAAATTCAAGCATTTGAAAACAAAAGAAAAACAATATACAAATAGCTTCCCACTTTCATCAATTTAAAACAACATAATAAATTCCAGACAATAATATTTGAATACACCAGATGAATTAACATGCCCTTTTCAAAAAAAAAAATGTTTACAAAAATATTGCATTCCTAACAGGCAGGACCATTTTACTAAAACAATTTGCACAAAATAAAAAAAAAACGCTAAAGGCGTGGCGTGGCTAACAAACAAAAAAAAAATGCTGTGCGGCCAGCTCGGCCCATTTTTTTCAGCCTTTTTTTTTGTTTTCCTATTTTTCAAACCTTTTCTAATTTTTATAATACATATCCAAATCAACTTGGACCAACTTCTATCAAAATGTAAAAATCAACATAGTCATTTTAAATGCTTTCGGACCTTTTCCGATTTATTTGAAATCTTATTTTCCAAAAAAAAAAAAACTTCAATCAAATAACAATATTTTAAAAAAAAATGTCGCCACTTTCTATATTCGAACGCCAATTTTTTCGAAATCTTTTCCGACTTATTTGAAATCTTAATTTCCAACAAAAAAAAAGAACTTCAATCAAATAACAAGATTTAAAAAAAAAATGTCGCCATTTTCTATATTGAAACGCTAATTTTTTCAAAATATATCAAAATGCTATTAAAAGAAAAAACAAATAAGCTTTACCAATTCAAAAATGCTTACATATGGATAATTACACACAAAATAAACAGCATACATACTTATATCAGACATACTTATATCAACTTACATACTTATTACACACAAAATATATTCAGACATTTTAAATTTAGCCAAATTTTTGCCACATTACAAACAAACATTCCCCAAGAAAGTTGAAATCAAATTCAGTAAGTCATTTAAATAGATTTCAGTAAGTCATTTAAATACAAATACCTACTTACATCATGGGCTTCAGCTATCTTCCTACATTCACCGATTTTTAAAATTCACATGAATTGTAAATCAGTATTTCTGAAAATATCTATTGAAGAATAAAAAGAAAATACATACACCCTAATTATGATTTAAAACCTAATGTATTCTTTTGCTCTTTTTAAACCTTTCTGATGTGAATACCTTTGCAAATACCAATTTATTAATAAAAATTTTTGCAGTGGGACCCTTTCCCACTGTTTAAAAAAAGAAACACATATACCCTAATTATGTTTTAACAACTACCTTTGCAAATACCACTTTATTAATATAAAAATTGCAGTGGGACCCTTTCCCACTGTTTAGCCTTAAAACAAAAAAGATCAGAACTATAATCATGACAAGTCCTTCCTGAAGTTTCTCGATGTCTTATATTAGCATCGATAAATGATTGCCAGTTAAAGTTTTAAATTGTATAGTGTTCTACAATGCCACTTTTCTAAATCACGATATTTCTTCCAAATAATGCTTTTAGTGGTATTTGGACCCCATATAAATTAAAATCCATTCTGTAGTTTGAAATGAACTTCTTAATTTATCATGGCACGTTTTTAAACTTTTTATTTTAGTACTATAAGCCACCATGCCTATGATGTCCATTCAAATTTCGCAAAATTGCAAAACAAAAAAAACACTCGATCTAAACACCAAAGGTTTTATTAGAAGACTATTTTAAGAAAATACAAATTCATTTTCTCCAAATATGGCTTGCTTCTAAATTGAATTAAATATTAATATAATTAACTTCACAAAAAAAAGTTTGCCTACATGCATTTCCAAATTAAATAAACCTTTTCAATATGCACAATTCCATGATTTAATTATTCACACCACGATACTCACAAAAATGGCAAAAAAAAAAACAACAACAAAAAAAACTACTTATGGCAAATTCATTTTCTTTAATTATGGCTTGCTTCTAAATTGAATTAACTATTAATACAATTAACTTGAAAGAAAAAAAATCCACCTACATGCATTTTCCAAAATAAATAAACCATCTAAATATGCACATTTCCATAATTTAAGTATTCACACCACGATACTCACAAAAATGGCAAATGAATAACTACAAAGATGGCGGAGGAGGGATGGCGGTGCGGCCCGGAAAAAAATTGCTTCTCTATGGTCTACAGAAGAGAGGATGGTTCAGCTACTTGAACACCTGTAAGACCCACACATTGATTTCAGTGGCATCCAAATCTAAGCATTTGAAAAATGAAATAAAAAGTACTAATAGCTTCCCGCTTTCACCAAATTTTGAAATTCAAACAAAACATAAATCAATATCTCCGAACATGTCCGTTGTAAAACATACGAGTAATATATCAAAACAATCAGAAAAATACAGACAAACTACTTATGCTAGAGAATTTCTTCCGGATTATTCAAATTTTAACACCATTTGGAGGTAATAAAATTACATATTTTCTAATTACAATCTATTATTGTTGCTGAAATACAAACACGTTCGAACATTTCAAACTACTAAGTATTTCCATACTCTGCAAAATATTTGAACATTTCAAATGAATTTTTCTAATTTCACATAAATATTGACGTCGAAATACAAACATGTTTGAACATTTCAAACCACTAAATATTTAAATATTCTACAAAACATATTAAAAATGCTCACAAAAGAAAAAAAATGCTACCCATTCACAATAAAATAAAATATAATTAACTTCACAAAAAAAAATATTGCCAAACAAAAAAAAAACCCAGGGTGTGGCGTGACGCCACGCCAAATTCAACTAACTACTAGATATTTGCATACTCTGCAAGATATTTGAACGTTTCAAATGAATTTTTCTAATTTCACATAAATATTGACGTCGAAATACAAACATGTTTGAACATTTCAAACCACTAAATATTTAAATATTCTACAAAACATATTAAAAATGCTCACAAAAGAAGAAAAAAATGCTGCCCATTCACAACAAAATAAAATATAACTAACTTCACAAAAAAAAATATATTACAAAACAAAAAAATACCCAGGGTGTGGCATGACACCACGCCAAATTCAACTAACTACTAGATATTTGCATACTCTGCAAAATATTTGAACATTTCAAACGAATTTTTCTAATTTCACATAAATATTGACGTCGAAATACAAACATGTTTGAACATTTCAAACCACTAAATATTTAAATATTCTACAAAACATATTAAAAATGCTCACAAAAGAAAAAAATGCTACCCATTCACAATAAAATAAAATATAATTAACTTCACAAAAAAAAATATTGCCAAACAAAAAAAAAAACCCAGGGTGTGGCGTGACGCCACGCCAAATTCAACTAACTACTAGATATTTGCATACTCTGCAAAATATTTGAACATTTCAAATAAATTTTTCTAATTTCATATAAATATTGACGTCGAAATACAAACATGTTTGAACATTTCAAACCACTAAATATTTAAATATTCTACAAAACATATTAAAAATGCTCACAAAAGAAGAAAAAAATGCTGCCCATTCACAACAAAATAAAATATAACTAACTTCACAAAAAAAAAATATATTACAAAACAAAAAAATACCCAGGGTGTGGCATGACACCACGCCAAATTCAACTAACTACTAGATATTTGCATACTCTGCAAAATATTTGAACATTTCAAACGAATTTTTCTAATTTCACATAAATATTGACGTCGAAATACAAACATGTTTGAACATTTCAAACCACTAAATATTTAAATATTCTACAAAACATATTAAAAATGCTCACAAAAGAAAAAAATGCTACCCATTCACAACAAAATAAAATATAATTAACTTCACAAAAAAAAATATTACAAAAAAACAAAAAACAAAAAAAAAACCAGGGCGTGGCGTGACGCCACGCCAAATTCAACTAGTACAGTTAAAGACTAGATCATGAGTTTTTGCCTTGGTAAGCAGGACCGAGTGAATTCGTTGTACTGTCTTTATCGAGGTAACGATGTCGAAACACCGCCTTTGACATGTATGACAACCGAGTCCCGGTACCAAAATAGCACCATAAAAAACTAAAGAACGATGTGTTGTCCCATCCGCTTGACCACCACCTTCATTCATTCTAGCCTTGACGTTACCAAACACAGATATACACCCATACTCCTTCACGCGCCGTGTCTCTCACCACCCGTCGACGAATATATAGCCTCGTGCATGAGGACCATGGAGCATGACATCTCAGAACGTCTTCAAACTAAATGTTGAGCCTTCCAACCAATGCTCACACACATAGTTTCGACGTGATCAGTGTTGCATGACCAGAAAATGTGCCCATATAAGCCAGTCGGCGAGGATGACGAGAGAGACATGCACCAGAGAAATACACATTAAGGTCCACTCCGGCAAACCAATGCCTTCCTTGCCATCAGAGCAATGTCGAACTCGAGGGAAAAGGCCACCCTCCTTCAAAAAATCCCTTACATTGTTTGTCGAGCAGCAACACGATAACACACCAACCCCAATCTACAGGACGAAAAGGCATGAAGACACAATACGCTACCTTAGATCGGGTGATACGGTACACCCTCAAACATTCCCCTTGAAAGCCCACCAACATCATCACCACCTTCGACTACTCATATTGGACCTATGAGAAGAGACAGAGCAAGAGCCATACAAACCGAGGTGAATTATTCCTAAACCTATATGATTTTTCTCCCTCCATGAATAGTTTGCCACCTCAAGCGAAGACCCTATGTGTGCCCGGGTATGTACCTCAAGATCCCTTCAAGCAAGGAGGGAATGCGAAGCCGGAGTGGAAGAAGAGAAGAAGAAAAGAGAGCTAGTAGGGGTGAAATTGGTAAGGATTATTTCCGACCGACTGACTGGAGGCTCACGGAAGAAAAAAATGGATTCGGTAAGATAGTTGCCGGATACGATCACGGATACAAATAATAATTCACAGATACAGAAAAGGAAGGGGTTCTACTAATATCCGTCCGTATGTAAAGATATACCATATTTAACATTACATCCGACAAGTATCCGACACAATATCCGAGAACTGGTCTTAATTTATGGCATGCATTTTTCTCAAGTTCGAATTGTGACATAGAAGTATGAGTTATTAAAATGAGAGTGTTGAGCCTATAGCGAGTATGTGTTGAAGAAGAAGATTGTGTAAACACTCATGTTTCACTAGTAGGAAAAAACTTATAGGCAATTTCCTATTAGCAGCGGGCCAAAACGTGGACACGCTTCTGCTATGTGTTAGCAGCGTGCGGCCAAAGGGCGCGCTGCCGCTCCGCGATTACCTGCAACGTGCGCCGAACTGGGGACCGCTGCCAGTAAGTGTGGGCCACGCGAGCCCCTCAGCGCATAGCTGTAGCAGCGCGCTCTTGTTTCGCACGCTGCCAGTATGTACTATCTAGCAGCGTGCTCCGGCGGGGCACGCTGCCACTAAACTATTATTTACAGCGTGCGTCGGAGGCACCTCCACTATCTTTCGCCGAGGCCCACGTGTGGACCCCTCTTTCCGGTAGCGTGCCGTCGAGTCACACGCTGCCACTATAAACTTATTAGAAGCATGCCCTACACGTGCACATTGCTAGTAACGTGCCCAGATCCAGATCCAGTTTCCAGCTAGCTCACTTAAGTGCTCTCTCCTCCCCTTCTTCTACCTCTTGCTCTTTCATTTATTACACTTCATTAATGTCTAGCTCTCTCTCTACTCTCCTCTCTCCCTAGCTAGCTCTCTCCCCACTCTCCTCTCTCCCTAGCTAGCTCTCTCCACTCACACCCCTCCACTCACCCCCCCTCTCTAGATCTCCCTCTCCTAGCTAGCTAGCTCCCTCCCTCTCTCTCTCTCTCTCTCACAAGCTACTAGTAGATGTACTACACCCACTCCACTTATTACTAGTAGATCTACTACCCACTCCACTTAATCACTACCCACTCCACTTAGTAGATCTCTACTACTTCCTCACACACACACCCTCCTATAACCACTCTCAAGCCGCCGGTCTCACATCACGCGTTCTCTCGATCGCTCGAACTTGTCGGCTAATTAATAGGTGAGTAATAAATTGCATGTCGAGGATGAGGAGTGTCGATGTTGGATTATATGTTTGTTGCAGAGAATTTACATGAGTATCCTATGTTTTGCCGGAATGTCGATTTATTTCCGTTCTGACAAATTTTGGGTACACTCAATATGTCCTCTTTTTAGGAAAGGTCGTGGCGAAATTTTAATTATTTTGTTATTTATATCGTGTAGCGATGAAGGTAGATGGAAGAATCGTGGAAAAATATTTGGCATCCGCGGTGGCCGACATGCTTCGTAATAATCGCAAAGAGATAAAATGTCCGTGTCGAAAATGCAGAGAAAGATACTTGATCAACCCCTTCGAAAAGGGATCTTTGAAGGCACACCTGCTAATGCGTGGTTTCATGGATGGCTATACTCGGTGGATAAGTGAAGATGAGGATGAGGATGTCGATGATGGTGGAGAAGACAATAATAACGATGAGGAGGGGGCGCCAGAACATGAAGAAGAGCCGCACGGACAAAAAGAGGCGGACCATGAAGAAGAGCCTGAACATGGAGAAGACACGTTCACACCTCAGGCTCCGTCGCTATCTTTAGTCGTGCAGGACCCTTATCTTCGAGAACTACTTCGCAAGAAGACGAAAAATGCCAGAGCTGCTTTTAGAGAGGAATCCAAGCTGGCACAGCTGGAGTTAGACTCCAAGACTCCATTGTATGTTGGTTGCGATCCCAATGTGATCCGCTTGAATTTCACGCTCAATATTATGTAGACGAAGGCAAAATACAAATGGAACGACGCAGGCCTCAATGCGCATTTGCAAAATCTACATATAACTTATCCCGCGGGTAACCTGTGCCCTACTAGTATCGAGGAGGTGAGGAAGATCATGTTCCCTTTTGATTTACCGCACCAGCGGTACCACACCTGCATCAATGATTGCATCATTTATCGAAACGAGAATACAGAAAAAGTGATATTTCCAGTGTGCAAGGCTGCTCGATACAGGACAGGAAAGAAAGTTCCTCGGAAAGTGGTATGGTACTTTCCGATCATTGCCCGTCTGCAGCGGTATTTCATAGACTCTAAGGAAGCAAAACTCATGCGCTGGCATGCGAAAAGGATAAAGCCAGATGATGGAGATGATCCTAAGCTCAGACACCTCGCGGATGCACTCGAAGGAAGCAAAACTCATGCGTTGGCATGCGAAAGCACTCGACGTTGAATACCCACTTTTTGATGGAGAACCAAGGAACATCAGGTTGGGTATGAGTACCGATGGAATGAACCCATTTGGTAACCAGAGCGGCACACATAGCACCTGGCCTATGTTTGTATGAATATACAACCTCCCCCTGAAAGTGCATGAAGAGAAAGTACATACACATGAGTATGCTAATTCAAGGGCCGACTCAACCAGGAAACGATATTAACCTATATCTACAGCTATTGAGAGAGGAGCTAGGCACATTATGGAATGAGCCAAGGTTCAACACATGGGACGCCTGCGTAGGAGAATATTGCAATCTGAGAGCTGTTGATCACGACAATGCACAACTATTCTTGGTTATGGATATGTCTCAGGCCAGGTGTGCCACGGATATAACAGATGTGTAGAGTGCATGGATGATACAACATATGTTCAACTATCGAAAGAGCCCGGGTCTTTGAAAACCGTGTACATGGGGCATCGAAGGTGCCTTGAGAAGGATGACGTGTGGAGAAGGCGTGGAGAGCTGTTCAATGGTAAAGATGAGACTCGAGGGCCGCCTCCTGTGAGGAGCGGGATCAAAATTGATGAATTATTGAGAAATTGGGACCACTCGAGTCGACGCTCCGACTTTGATAGAACAAACTAAGTAGTGCTACAACATCTAGAGGTTGTCGATTCTTGGTTGAAAAAACACAAGAGGATGATTGCTAAGAAGTACCGTGACCGGGGGCTGCAAAGGACGAACGGAGAATTAATTAGAGAGCACAACTCCTCTTGTTTGTGCTAGTTCAAAGAGCAACTTCAAAACAATCCCCTGTCAATGAGTTATACGGATTGGACAACTCATATTCGCCTTAGCACATGGCCCGACATGCAACCTCGCGACTTATCAAGTATATGATATCAACGGATACACATTCTACACGGAGGCCAAAGACAAAAATAGTGATTGTCAAAACTCAGGGGTGACGATGGAATCCTTTACCGGTAGCGATGTGGAAAGATACTTTAGAAGGATCGAAAAGATTTGGGAGCTTGACTACTCTGGATGGTACAAGGCGGCGATGTTCCGTGTCAGATGGGCTAAGAGCGTCGGAAGAGAAAACCGGTATTTCACTACCATGTGTATACCGGACGCCAAAAGTGCTAGTGCCAACATCACCGCGAAAAATGAGCCATGGGTACTCGCTAAGCACATGACCCAGTGCTTCTTCATCACCGACCCGAGCAGGCCCAACCCTGTTGCTGTCGGGAGAGGCAAAAGAAGCATCGTCGGAATGGATGGAGTCGCCAACGAAGAAGACTATGATAACTACGGTGACCCAGTGAGGGAAGATGACGACGATGAAGTTTACGCCAAAAGAAGAAGCAATACTACGTTGCCTAAGAAAGTTCTTCCATTCAAATGAAAAAGTCACGATGACGGGCTAAATTATTCAACAGGGAACAAAAAAAAAAGGCAAGAAGATCAGTGTGAAACAACGGCGCTGATCAGAGCAACGACATGTTTTGTATCTCTATTCTATACGCACTAAATAGTTATCGGTTGTCAAATGATGTAATATATATATTATGCACTACATTTTTTATATATGTCGCGCTTGATTGAAATATATCCATGCATGACTTTTATTATATCTCCTTTTGTTTAATTTAATTTTCCATGAATTTATCATATCACTCCTTTTGTTTAATTTCATTTTATTATAAAATTACATGCATTTTATTATACAACCGCATTCATTTGATTATACAATTGCATGCATTTTATTAGACAAAAGGAAAACATGACAAGTGGGGTCAACTGGACACTTAGTGGCAGCGTGCTCCTGTAAACAAATCCGTTTGGACAGAGGCACCCCACATAGAACACCAACCGGGCCGACGCCACCAATCCATGGCTCGACCAGTACTCCGCCAGTACCGCCATCTGTCTTGAGTAAGAGCAACCCCGAAGCAGTAGATCCAAGAAATTTCATGGATGATCGTCATAATGTCGAGCCAGCGACACAAGACAATGATGATGGGGATGCCAACCATATCATCTTTATCGGCGCAGACACTTGAATGGGTGGTGCTCAGGATGATTCACCGTACCACGCTAATGATGATGGAATGGACGAATGTCCTCTTGAGTGCAAGAAGTATCTATTCCCTGATTCCCAAGACACGCCCAACAATGCACCCTCGACCTAGACCGCCGGCCGAGCATTGCTAAGCCCGAACACATTACATGCGACACTAGCTACGGTGTTAGGCGGCGGCCTCGGGGGCGGTGATCGGGGCCAGAAGAAGGCGAGGAAAAGACCTAATAAGAAAGGGGCGGGCGCCTCTTCCAGCACAACACCGATGATCCGGGTCGAGGATAGGATATGCACGGGTGCGCAACACTATCATGTCGCAGGACAATCGATCCTACCCAAGGACATGCTCCAGACCATAAGTGGGGATCTCAAGTTTCTGCATGAGATTATTCTGTCAACGAAGAAAGAACTTCTTGCACAAGAGGACCCTGATAGACGCCCGCTTTTCACGGCTAAGGTGCCAAATGACTTGTTCTTTGTTGATAACGACCCTGGGGGGGGGGGGTTGTTTTTCCTGCGATTTGAGCACATCTTCGACATGTTCCACTTCAGACACCTCGACCCATCCATCATCCGACTTTTTGCACTCAATCAAGCCTACCTGGTCGCAAAAGAGGGTCTACGGTCCATCGCAATAGCGGATCCCTTCTACCTGCACGGAGGCATGTTGGATGACAATGACAGCTCTAATATTTTGAGAGAATACGTCGAAACTTTCATGGTGATGAATAAAGACAAGGAAACCATTCTCCTGCCTTTCTTTCTCACAGAATGCCACTTGCTCATCGTTTTATACCCACAAGTATCGCAAGCTTTGTATCTGGACTCGTCATCAGCCGTTTGCCCAAAAGACTACATCGAAATCAAGGGTGTTCTAGATGATGCTATATGCGGCTTCAACTTGTCTAGAGGCCACGTCAGATACAAAAAACGCAAGTCAGGTCGGCTAGTATTTGCCCACAAAACTGACTTCCCTTGCCTCAAGCAACCAAAAGACAGTACGATGGATGGCTTCTACGTCATGCATCACATCCAGGAGTATGGATGGGATCATCAACAGCTGCGCATATCATCTCAGAAATCTCAATCTCATGTCCACAAATGGGGCAAAGAATTAGCAAATGCGTCCGATAGTGACATTAGGCTTGAATTCTATCGCATCCAGCAGAAGGTTGCGTCGATCATCTGTAGGGATGTCTACCCAACCGATGGTATGTTCTTCGGCGGCGTACCAACACTTCTAGAGGAGGAAGATCGCTTAGCTCTACATCGTGACTATCGACCATTCCCCAAGTTAGGTGATATTTTGAAAGAGCGTCCGCCTAAGAAAACTAAGTAAGTACATGTGAAGCTTGTGGTTCAATTGTATTTTGTAAACTTGCCTAGCTTTACTTTGGAACAATTAATAAACTTGTGATACTTTTGCGTTATCAATCATGTGTCTTTTATTTGTGTTGTTTTTATTCCGAACAACATTTAACTCAGCTTATATTACTTTTAGTCACCTACTATTATGTTGCATATTATCTATGACTTTACTTACGTCGCATCTATGTTTTGGGTGTAGATGAAGAAGTGGTATATTGTGTTCAAAGGGAGGGTCCTAGGAGTCTACACCGACTGGTCGGAGTGTCACGCTTAGGTGGACAAGTTCAAGGGCGATGGCTACATCTCGTTCCAGACTAGACAGGAGGCAAAAACAAGCTACTTGAAGTTCCTAGAGGTAGAGAGGAAGAACACCGGCGACTTCATAATCGTTGTTTTACTTATTGTGATTGCCTTTCTGTTGTATCTGGTCATAGTTTAGCTATGTGACCGAACTACTTTCTTAGTATGCACAACTCTCTAGATGTTGAAACATATATTTGGTGTTCGAGAATTTGTATGCATAACTCTTTTTTTTTGAACTGTAAACCACTTATATTAAGCAGAGCAAGCCCGCCTCATTAAAAACCTTCCAGCCCCCTTAGGTACCCTGGAAGGAAAAGAGTGCGTAAGAAAACTTGCCCGCTGAAAGTACACACAGGGGTTACACATCCAAAAAATTAGCAACATTTGCCGATGCGCAGAACGGCGTTGCTTTACATGAAATACCAGAGACACCAGACTTTCCAAGTTTGGCTAGGTTATGAGCATCAACATTGTAGCTACGGTCCACCTTTTGGATAGATATCAGGGTGAAGATCTTTAACAGTTCCCTCGCTTCCTCATATAAACACCAGCAGCCCGAACGGTCCAACTCATGGCATGACAGAACTCGAACAATACGGAGGCAATCAGTTTCAAGGACTGCAGGCCACTGGCGCAAAGAGATCAAGTGTTTTAGGCCAGCCAAGACCGCATGAATTTCTGCCTCTTCCGCAGTCGCACACCCCATGATGGGCTTCCATTCAGACAGAATAGTGCTGCCAAGATGGTCTCGGATGATGATTCCAATGCCAGCTTTCCCCGTGCCCGGGTCCCAGCCAGCATCCACATTTGCTTTGATCTCGCCGGATTTTGGAGCCACCCAGGTAGCAGAGATACCTGGATCCGCAGGAGTAAAACATAGGTCCGGGAGAAGGGGGGCTTTCCCCTTCACATCCACAATCAAATCCGGATCAGCAGAAAACGAATGCAGGTAATTTACTAGGAACGGTACTGAAGCCTTGATGGAAGCCTTCCCATCACCATGGACCACATTATTACGGTGATGCCAAACACGCCAGAGGAGGAAGATAACCTTCGCACGCAACTCGCCAGAAAGGTTCTGGAGGAGAACCAGCAGCCATTCTTTGCCAGAGAACAAAAATTGCGATTCAGGGGGAAGATGCCATGAGGACCTTAACTCATCCCGTAACGCACGAGCAAGGGTGCAACGAACAAGGGCATGGTGGCCATCCTCGTTTTCCCGACCACAGACAGAGCAAATAGCACTAACCGACCTTATTCGATGGTGGACATTTGACTTAACAGCTAGGGTATCAGTAGCCACTTTCCAAGCGAAAACCTTGAGTTTTTGGGGCACCTTTGTCTTCCAAATAACATTCCAAATTCCCCTATCACCAGCAGGCTCCGAGCTAGATTGGCCCTCGCTGAGTCTAGCATAGGAAGGACTCATACCAAGGGCATACGCTGAGCGAACAGAAAAAATGCCATTACTCTCTGGCAACCAAGCAACGAAATCCTCGGTACTGCGGACTGGGAGCTTTATGGACAAAATAGTATCAGCATCAGGTTTCGGACAACAGGCACGGACCAGACCCTCATTCCATGTTCTAGAAATCGGATCTATCAGCTCAGACACCCAGCGCCGACGGTTGTTGCCCAGCCTTTTGGAAACACAAGGAGCATCAAGTCTAGGGAGCCAGTTATCTCTGAAAATTTTTACCTGAGATCCTGAACCAATACGCCAGATCACACCCCTTTTAAGAAGTTCTAAACCATGCATCACCCCTTGCCAAGACTGAGACGTATTCTGGATAAAAGCAGTGTCGAGTAGGTTTCCGGCGGGGTAATATTTTGCTTTCAACACGCGAGCGCAGAAGCTATCAGGGAAATGAATCAGCCTCCAAGCTTGTCTTGCCAAGAGGGCCTGGTTAAAGATGCGAAGATCTCGGAAAACCCATACCACCTTGACATTTCGGTCTTGTCATTTTCTCCCATGACATCCAATGCATACGCCTACGATTTTCTTCATCTCCCCACCAAAAATCACGCACTATTTTTGAGAGATCCTCAACAAGGCCTGCAGGGAATTTAAACACACCCATCGCATAAGTTGGAAGGGATTGTAATACCGCCTTTATGAGGATTTCCTTCGCCGCACCAGACATATACTTCTCAACCCAATCATTTGCTTTTTTGAGAACCTCTCTTTTGTAGACTGAAGTTTGCCCTTCTTTAGTCTTCCTTCAGGAACTGGAAGGCCAAGATATTTTTCCTCGAAGCACAAAGTGTCATATTTCAACAGTGCTTTGATATTATCTTGGGTAGCAACCGGAACCTGATCACCATAAAGGATCGAACACTTACCCAGGCTAACAAGCTGGCCCGTGGCTTTCTCATACTTGTCAAGAATAGCCTTGACCACCTCTGCTTGGGTCAGAGAACCCTCAAAGAAGAGGAGGCAGTCATCAGCGAAAAGAAGGTGGGAGACACCCGGTCCTCTCCTACTAAGGTGCAAATCATTTAGAGCTCCAGACTCAATCTCCTTCCTGATGAGACACGAGAGACCATCAGCCACAAACAAGAATAGATATGGTGAAAGAGGATCACCTTGGCGCAGCCCACGCGTTGGAGAGAAGGGATCCAACATATTCCCGTTAAAGCGAATTGAGTAGCGGACGGTGGTCACACAAGCCATAACCCACCGAATCCATTTACTATGAAAGCCAAGTTTCGCTAAAACCCCTTCCAGAAATCTCCAGTCCACACGATCATACGCCTTAGCCATATCCAATTTATACGCACAGAAATTCTTGCGACTAGCTGAACCTGTCTGAATTGAGTGAATGCACTCAAAGGCCACCAAAGCATTATCAGTGATGAGTCTCCCCGGAATGAAGGCACTCTGGGTCGGAGAGATGATATCATGAAGGGTAGGCCGCATCCGATTCACCAAGCATTTAGAAACCACTTTAAACACAACATTACACAGACTAATGGGTCTGAAGTCCTTCACCTCTTCCGGATTATCTTTTTTTGGAATAAGGACTATAGCAGTATCATTTACCTCATCAGGCATCACTCCATCAGAAAAGAACCTTTGGACCGCCTTCACCACATCATCACGCAAGAGATCCCAATTCCTCTGAAGAAACCTGGCAGGGAAACCATCAGGTCCAGGAGCTTTCAGTGGGCCAATTTGGAAGAGGGCATCACTGATTTCTTTCTCAGAAAAAGGAGCGCAGAGTTTTTCATTAGTATCATCATTCACACATTGATGTAGCAAATCGGTAATGATAGTGGGATCAATATTTTCATCTCTAGCATAGAGCCCCTGGAAAAAGTCACGAGTGATAGTCTCCATTTCATTTGTATCAGCCGTCCAGGTACCATCAGCCCGCTTGAGTCTGCTAATGCGGTTCTTTTTCCGTCGACTAGATGCACGTCTATGAAAATATTTCGTGTTGCGATCACCTTCACGCAGCCATGAGATACGGGAACGCTGGAGCCACATAATTTCCTCCCTATATAAGAGTTCATCCATTTCTTTCTCTAGAATTCTTTTTCTTGCCACACTTTCAGCATCAACCAGCAAAGAGAGATCTTCTAATTGCTTTCTTTTCCTCTCAATTTCCTTCGGGACACAGCCAATATGTTTTGTTTTCCAGGAATATAAGTTGCTCATTACAGACTTCAGCGAGGTATTAATGTCTCCTAGATCATCAACTGGCACTCGTCTCGACCAGGATTCCTCCACTGCCGCTGCCAGAGACGGTTCCCTCTCCCACATGACTTCGTAACGTCGAATAGGTCTAGACGGGGGTCTACCCAACCCAATATCGGCAGAGAGAAGAAGCGGGCAGTGATCAGACTTTGGCGAAGTCAGATGCCGGAGCCTCATATTGGGGAAACGGGCTGTCCACGCCGGCGATGCCACTGCACGGTCCAACCTCACTTAACGTTTCGATCACCCTTCTGTTTATTATCAAAGGTCCAAGGGGTGCCAATGAAGCCAATATCGTGCAGGTCACAGTGAGATAGCACCTCCCGGAATTCCTGCATCAACCTTTCAGAGCGTTTTGAGAGAGAAAAATGCTCCTCTTGCCACATAGCTTCATTAAAGTCACCTAGCATGAGCCAAGGCTCACTCGATCTATTCTTGATCTGCCTCAGTTTCGTCCACATATGATGACGGTCTTGAGGTTTAGGCTCGCCATAGACAAAGGTACCTCGCCATCTACTCTCGAATGGGCCACCACTAATATGCACATCGATATGACGTTTACTGCAAGACAGGAGATCCACAATCAAACCCTCCTGAGAGTAAAGAGCAATGCCTCCCCCAGAGCCATCCCCTTTCACGTGGAGGCAATCTTTCATTCCAATACGAAATCTCAGATTTCTAACTCGATCATCAGATTGCCTAGTTTCACAGATAAAAACCAGGCAGGGCTTATGGGTGTGAACTAGAGTGACTAGTTCTCGAACAGTCGCGGGGGCCCCTCCCCGGCTGTTCCACCCCAAGATACTCATTGGGCCCGGCGGCCCTCCTCGGGGGAGGCCGCCGAATTTGCCATAGAAGTGTCGGAATCATCAGTCTTTCTCACCTTTTTTCTCTCTTTATTCTTAATGTATGGAGGGGGAGGGGGCGGGGTGCCCACAGAGCCAGGGGCTACCGGATCAGCGAGAGGAGCCAACTCTGAACCCACGATGTCCTCTCCCTTGTTTTCCATATCAAGCCTTCTCTTAGCATTACTATCAGCATCTTTATCAACTGGTACAATTTCCTTGCCATCTTTCAAGGGACTATCAGCAGTAGACTTCAGGTCCTCATCATTGTCTAGACCTGCATCATCCGAGGATCGTTTCCTAGGGCCACCATGTGTAGTACCTCCCCTAGCAGCATAACCACCACGGCTTGGGGCAGTGGGTGTAAATCTCCTAGGAGCTGGATTCGACTGAACTGCCCTTCGAGTAGCAAGCATCCATGTGCCATACTGCAACTGTTTATCTTCCCAAACACCATCGCCACATTCTTCATGGTCATGACCGAAGAGGCCACACCTCTTACAGAAAAAAGGAACCTTCTCATACTTGACAGCTAACCTCTTCTTCCCCAGCTCCGGGATGGTCAGAGATACAAACCGCACCAAAGGTTTTGAGGTGTCTATTCTAACCCGGAGACGAACATAATTTCCTTCAAAAAAGAGTTTTGGCTGCATCTGGACTTCACGCACTTGGCCTATGCGCCGTGCAAGATCATCAATAACCTCCTGCTTCCGATATAATTCAGGAATACCATGGATTTGCGCCCAAACAAGCATGCCACTGATGATGAATTTTTCAGGATCACCCAGGCCGTCATAATCTTCGACAAGCAACCCAAAACCGCGAAAGGTCCACGGACCTTGCTGCACAACCTTCTTCCAATCACCGAGGCAATGCATCTGGAAGATGAATAAGTTATCGCCCACTTCCCTGCAAATCGGATCACGAGAGAGATTCCATATGCTTTTCATCTTCTCAAACAGGGCGTCTGCACTGAACGATCTTGCCGTCAGGACTTTTCCGATGGCTAGCCATCTAGCATCCTTCTGGTATACTTTCGCAGCTTCAGCACCGATCACAACGTCATCAAGTTCATCATCGTTTAGCTCCAGATGATTAAGCATGTCCTCGATCTCATCATGCTTGGGATCTGCAGTACCCGAAGCACTAGCAGCCGCGCTGTCCGCCATGGCGACGGAAACCCTAGACACTCACGAGGGGGTGAAGCCAGGGGTTGCCGGCAGGGGGACGACGGGAGAGAGGCCGGGAGCCGGCACGACGGAAGCGAACGGGGAACGGACGGGAGAGACGGGAAACTAGATCTCACGGAGACGAAAGCGCCGCCGGAGCACAAAACCCTAAGCGAGAGGGTAAGGTCTTAATATCAGTGTATGCATAACTCTTTGTACCTATATATTCGAGAATTTGTACTATATGATATTTCTGTATTGTGTAAATACATGTTATTACTGTACTGTATAAATTAAATTCAAAACAATACTGGAATATAAAATTAAATAAAAAAACGAAAAACATTTACTAGAAGCGTGCCACTAGAGGGACACGCCACAACAACGCAGAGTACCTGCAGCGTGTGCAAGCTGCGCATGCTTCAGGTGGGTGCCAATAGTTGCAGCATGTGTGGTCTGGGCACACTGCCACTAACCGGGATACTGGAAGCGCGTATGGTCGGAGAGCACGCTGCCACTAACTTGGATACCGGCCGCGTGCAAAAAACGCATGCTGACAGTACAATTTAGTAGTGGCGTAGTAGCAGCAGCATGCGGGGCCCCGCTTCAAATAGGCCAAAACGGCACTCTGCTACTAGGCTTTTCCCTACTAGTGTTTATCTCAAGACACATCAATATAATGAATAGAGAACAAATATAATGTTTATCAAGTCAAAGAGCAAAGATTGAGAGCCAAGGTTATCACACAAGTATAGATGATGTACCGAGCAGATCAAGTAATCTTGTGGTATGGCAAGCAATTGTCTTTTACGATTTGTGAATGAATCAAACCCGTGATATATTTGTTATATTTCTATGTGGGGTTAGGTATCTCTCTATGAAATTGCATCAAAAGAAAGGATTTATATAACCCATGGAGGATGACATCAAGTGACAATCGTCATCAAGATTGATAAGCGTAAGTTCAAGATGAGAATCTCAAAGAGATCATATGTTTGAAACTTGCCATCCATTTGTTGACAATGTACATAAGAACATATACCTAAGATAAGGTCTCTCATAGTGGTATGGATTATCTATTTATAAGTCTTCACAAATTGAGCGCAATCAAGAAAAGTATTCCAACTTGAGACGAACATGATCGTCATCATCTAATTCAAGTGAAATATGCCCAAGAAAATATATAACATTGATAGTTTATCTATTTTACTGGTCTTGGAACGGTAGTTGGGAGTACTATCGGGGGAGGCGGATCTCGAGTGAGTAGTTTGAACGTATTATTCGTACAGAGCTCAAAACTCTGCACTAGCATCATATTTCTTGGTTCTTATTTTACTTTTTTCTATGTGCGGTTGTGAGGTTTAAAGTTTTTCATGATATTCAAGACAAGCTTAAGTTTATCGAAAACAAATATGTAAACATTTTTATTGCAATTTTGGTGTTGGAGATTTTGCCAATTCGATTTTGAGAAAGAATTGACACCTCTATATTATTGGTATTTTATCCATTGCAAATTCTTGAAATTTCGTCAAATTTGATAGATCTTGTTGTTAGCTTTCTATTAAGCTAAAGTTCATTTGCGAAAGTTACAATAGCTCTTGCATAGAACGAGAGGAAGTGAGAATCACTTCCGCGTGTCGTTGCCCCACCCTATCTTGACCGGACGACAATGTTCCGAATGTGGCCACATTAAAGCATCTCCAGTCGGGGCGCCAATAGATCGTCCGGATTAACGGCCGGATGAGCTCTATTGGCGCCGTCCGGACGAGATGGCGACTATTGGCGTCGCCCCTCCCCTGTCACGGCGCCAATAGATGCCTCGCATATGTTGAATTTCGTCTCAAATTTAAACATAGAAATGAAAATAATTCGAAATTTACATTTTTTTGAACACATGAAATTAAAATAAATTGAAGTTCAACAATCCATTAGATCATGTTGAAGTTGATTATGAACAACTTCATCACGAATCTCCGTATGCATAGCGAGGTACTCACCAAAATCCGCAGTGACGTTGTGATCAATATCGGCTAGTGGACCCTGGCACTCATATGGGAAAGGATCATCCACTGGATTTGCGCGTTCACTCTCGATAATCATGTTGTGCATGATCATACATGCATTCATGACCTCCCACATCTGCTCGTTCGACCATGTCAGAGCAGGGTACCGGACGATTTCAAACCTCTGCTGAAGGACTCTAAATGCCCGCTCAACTCCAAATGCCGGCCTCTTCTTCCATCAAAAGATTGGCCATCAACTCGTCGTCGCTGTCCATGATGGTGGAATGAAACAATTTTTGTAATCAATCAACCGATGAGCCGGCGGCAGTCCGTCGAACACCTTCTGTGCAAGATGGACACGGGAGGGCGCATGTGGTCTGTGTCCTCGTGAAGCGCAGGCGAGGCGAGGCGGCTTGCTGCGAGGCTACGAAGGCGACGCGCGCGATGCTACTGGTCGGTGTTCCGTCGTCTGGTGGCAGAAGAGGTCTGGGAGGAGGGGTGGGACGACAAGCAGGCCGCGGCGACGGGAAATGGGGATGGGAACGAAGAGGAAATGGGGACGACGACTTGGAGGATTCTCTTGTACCAATGGCAGGGCTGGCCCGCCCATGGGATCCGAGGTGGTGTCGCCCTCTGTTTCGTCCGACGCGCCCTGGCTCCCTCTGCGGAGGGCGTGGGTTGGGTGTGTCGGACGAGCTATTGGGCCTCGCCGGACGAAACCGGGCTATTGGCATCGCGACTGGGCGACATTTTTCGTCCAGAATGCACAATAACGCTATTGGCGGCCCTATTGGCGCCCCGACTGGAGATGCTCTTAGGAGAGTTGAACTCACGCAGCACCGGGCGCCATTCTTGGTGACCGTTTGAGCTCCCGCAGGTGAGCCTGATTGCTTGAGCATTTTTGCACAATTTATATAGTCTAATTTCGCAACTTCACATCAAGTAAAAGAAAATGAAGAACGTGAGGAGCCAAATAGTGTGACGTCCGTACATCAAATATTATCAGGTCCTCTCGTATCGTAGTACGTACGGCAAGATAATAATCATACTCTTTGGCTATGTGTGGTTATTCAGATGCTGGCTATTGATCAACCGGTCTGGAGTGAGTCCAAACTCCATGCCCACGCGGTTGTCGCCGCGTCGAGGAGGTCAAATGCGGCAAACATAGTGATAGTGGCTAGTTGTTGAGTGCATCAGAACATATTTGGACAGGACACCGCGCGATGCTTCCCGGAAGTTGCCCGCGCCATGGGTGTATAAAGGCGTCCGTCTGTATCCTTGGATCTCCACATTCCTTCGTCCTAGCTAGAAAGCTTTTTCGATTTTCTGCTTGGCATACGGCTCTCAAGGTCTCTTCTACCTCCTTAATCGATCAAGCAGCTGCGCGCCATGGATTGATTGATCCAAGTTGGTGGCCGATCGAACAAGGCTTCATTGATCAATGTCCTTCTGAAAGACGTCGTCAGAAGATAGCTGCCTCAACACTTGGAGCATTGGGCGAGCTTGTCGACGACGCTTTCATCTTCTACGACCACGTCTTGCTTCCTCGGTGACTCATCGATCCTTTCCGGTGTGTTTCTTAATTTTCATGTGATTTCGGTTTGGATTCTCTGGTGTCTTCGGTCTCTAGGATTCACAGTGGTCTTTTTACACTGAAGATGCTTCGAAGTCGTTTACTAGAATATAAGTTTGTTAAAGTTCCTTTTTTCAAGCTTTGGACATATTTCCACCGGTTATAGCTCCGAGTTTTCCCCCGCAGGTTATACAATAAACCTAACAAATAGTACAAAACTTGGTCTTTCGAATCCGAGGTCAAGTCTCCCGTGGCACAAAGAAAGGAACGGACCGATAGATGTGATGGTGACATGAACAAAGGCCAGACGTACGATAAATATAAGCGATGTGATGTGGCCATATTTCCTTGCCTACATATTTATGGAAACAAAGCAGGCGCACGAAATTCAATTCCAAAGACAGAATTCATGCGCTAAAGAGCTTCCTATATATAAGGCTTGTGCCCTCCACTTAAAATTTATGAAAATTTCTTTTCATCATGCATCTTGCATTTTTCTGCCACCTATTATCCCCCACCTAGGTTAATTTCTACGTGCAAATAGCCAGCTACGGACCTAGCTTGCTCCTCTACCACCCCCTTTCTCCCTCGAACCCATCTCCCCACACCGGCCCGTTCCTCCACCGTCTCCCATCTGTTTCGTTGTCTGCTCCGGTGGCCAATTCTATGTTAAGCGAGGACCATCATCATGCACATGCCTATAAACACCAATTTGGGCGCGCAGCTACAGAGAGCTCAAAGCTCCCATGCTTTCCCGCAATATAGCTAGCAGCCTAGCATACATTACTGCAAGACCCAGACTGCTTGATTTATCTTCAAAACGAAAAACAAAGAACAACACTCTGTAGGTCCCTTTCGCTGGATGCTTGACGTTTGACAATGACTCGGTGCCCTTGCGATCTTCTATATCTCAAAGAAGACAACACATCGGTAGCTTGCTAGTCGTCCACTGTTCTTTTTGAAAAAAAAAAACTCCACTACTGTTCTCCAGATCCGCTCGCCGTCGTCCGTGCCTCTGCCTCTTTTGCCCGTTGCGCTCTATCTCCGGCAGGACTCCCAGTCGCCGTCGTCACGCTCGGCACCTCTCCTCTCCACAGGCCAGGGAATCGATCCTTGAGATTAGTCGAAGCTCAACAGGCTGTGGTGAGGTAGCCTGCTGGAGCGCTAGCTAGCTGTCTGATGCATACATGCGCTCCTCCCACTGTCGATCAGGGCATCATCTGCTACCTCTAGCACCATGCGTGTTTTAGCTAGTCTTTTCAGCCCATCATTTGCTACTTTCATGCATGGTTGCATAGCGTATGCATTCTTATTAGTGGTAGCTTGCGGTCATTAATTATTCCTGAGTCCTGACTTAGTGTCCGTTGTCCTGCAACTTTGGAAGAAGCGAAAAAGGTCCTGTCGAACCTGATCAAGTGCCTTTTTTTAACGGTGAATCGGCCTAATTAATGGTTCTGGGAACGGAAATCTTTTATCTCCACCGCCGTTAGACCTCATATCATATGGTCCTTCTAATAAAGCTAAGTGAGATCATTTCCTGTTATCAATACTGTATTCTCAATGATGCCATATTTATCATCGTGCTAACTTTACCTTGTACTGTGCGTGTATTACTGAATGAATGCAGAACACTGATTTTAGCCGTACGTTCAGTTTCCTACATTGAACAGGTGGTAGCTGCTCAGTGAGCCATGCATGCAATAGAGCCAGTGGACGAAATTGACATTTGGACAGCCATATTGGCTGATCCTCTTGATTGGCCTCCATCTTCTGATACTATTCCTCTTCCAAGCCAGGTAATAAGCTATACAAAAATATAGTCCCGCCATTTCCTTCCTTGAGCAGCTTGCTCACTGCATGCTAACATATACTGTACTAGACACCAAGCATTCATATAATTATAGGGGCTGTTATCTATGTTAGTGAACATTACCATATGGCGTACGTTAACTAAGCCAATTCTTCTACCGTGGTCATAAATAAGTGATAAAGCCAACATATTACATATATGAAAACAAACCCGTGTGTCAGGCACCACACCACTATAAAACCATCCAACCATCAGCACTATCGCAATTAGAAACAAAACCAACGGTCAATTTATTTGTATCCGACAGGTGGAAGATTACTTCAATTATGTGTACAATAATTATGCCATGAAAATCGACCACTTTGTAGAAGAGCCCCAAGATAAACCATGCCTAGACCAATACTTGGGAGGGTAACATGTTAATTATTCGATCTCATCTATTCCCAAAGTTGAATTATGTCTATTCCCAAGCTAATGTATGAATGTTTTGTGTTTTAGAGCTCATTGCAAAGGATTGGAGGCGTGGCCGAAGAGCTTCCCGCAAGAGGAGGACATTTCCATCGGTAAGAATTAATTTGGTTCCCTAGAGATTTGATCTACTGCCATTAGAAACTACCAAAAATAACCAAAGGAAGTGGTCTCCTGTGTATCAGTGCATTTTTGAGTGAGAAACATTTCAGTTTCATGCTTAAAAATTTGGGTGTTTATGCTTTTTGCCAAAGACTCTAAACCACATGCATGGGGCTAGTGCTTGCTTTTGTAATAATATTGTCCGTGCATTTTAATCCACCAGCCATTGGGAAAAAGGGATCCATATATAACTTTCTTATGTTGTACGTACAGAACTACCCATACTTAGCCAATATTCCATCGGGAAGACAAGGTGGGAAATGGAAATGTAGGAAAAAACAATGACCACTGGACACTTGGAGAAGTGACTGACCTAGTTGAGGGGCGTCGAGACATATGTGTTGGGCGATGGACCACGGTGAAGAGTAGTTACTTCTCAACATCAGTTCGAGAGCCGACACATCTCAAGGTATATATGATAGTTTGTTTTGACCAATTTAAATTGTTTTATCTCTTCAATGGAGAATACTAAAGTTTACTGGAAACTATTAGTTCACATAACATGTTGTTCCATGCTTCAGGATAAGTGGAGAAACCTATTGAGAGCTTGCGGGGTCCCGTGCACCTCCAAAACGAAGGTCATATTCTCTCTTATTTCCTATACAACTAGTTTCCCATACAACTACCTCTTAGATTAATTCCATTAGATCTGATTGTTATAAATTTATTTAACTTGATACAGAAAAAGACACAAAAGAAGATGTTTCGGCCCCTAGATTCAACACTAATCAAACGGATCCAAGGATTAGCTACAAGTTGAGACTCCAGATCCAAAACAAAGAAAGCCCTAAGGAGAAGAACAACTAGGAGTAGCAACGAACTGATAGTTTAGGCTTTATGTGTAATATATGTTATGATTGCAATAAATCTAAATGTGCTCTTTATTCTAATATAATTTGAGATGCATATATTTTGTAAAAAGTACTAGAGAATTATATGCATATATATGGTATATTCTATTTGGACTAGCGTTTCTACACCCGAGCACACCAGCTCCTGGTGTTTCGAAAAAAAAAATAGTAAAACATTATAAAAAATTCTCAAAAAATTTGGAGACAAGTATATATGAAATGTTCACACTCGTGCAAAGTTACGGAATGAAAAGACATTTTATGTGCTCTGTACAAAAAAAAAACAAAATCAGTTGTCAGAATGAGATCTAAAAACGCATTTTGAAAACGCAGATTTTGTCTTTTTTGTACAAAGCACATAAAATGTCTTTTCATTCCGAAACTTTGCACGAGGTTGAACAATTCATATATGCTTGTCTCCAATTTTTTTCAGAAATGTTTATAATGTTTTACTATTTTTTATTTTTTTAAATACCAGGAGCTGGTGAGCTCGGGTGTAGAAGCGAATTTCACGTATTCTATATCAAACTATATAAGTTTTGTGTGATGTTCGAGCATTAATCAGGATATTCAAAACAGTCCTGAAATCACATAATTTATGATTGTTCTAATAATGTAATTTGATGTTGTAGATGTAGATAATTGTACTACGTGTGGAAATCGTCACTCTGGTGCGCAGTGTAGTAGTACATCTTATTCTCTGGCTAAGCGAACTCGCTTGACTGTTTGCGTTAAAAAACACCAAGGTGCTAGATTTACCGTGGCACGAGCTCGTAAAAATGTGTACTCTATTTTTTCATCATACGCGTATCTCCAACGACGATTATAAAACAATATAACCGGAAATTCACTTGGCTCCCGGGTGAACCTGCACCCGGTATGCCTTTTGATTTTTAAAAATTGAAAATGCTTCGAAAAATTCTGAAAATTACACGAACATACGCAAGTGTCGAACACTCGTGAAAATTTTGACAGAAAATACGAATTTTTCTGCTCTGTACAAAAAAGACAAATTTCTGACAAATTTTGTCAGAAATTTGTCTTTTTTCACAGAAGCAGAAAAACTTGGTATTTTCTGTCGAAATTTTTCACGATGTTCGACACTTGCGTATGTT
>QRDG01001385.1:0-28349 GCA_012064385.1 Puccinellia tenuiflora
GGCCTAACTCCACAGGGCTCTGCCTGGATACCGGATCTAGTTCTCGTACAAGGGGTACTCGGCGACGGGGGTAGGAGGATCTGGCCACATGAAAAGCCAGGTGAGTACATGGAATGTACTCGCAAGACATCAATCCTCAATCAACCGTAACCAACGGTCCTATATGGCATGGCATGGGTGCAGGTGCGAGTCCAAGCTTAACGGTTGGACTTAACTTACCTACTTACCTGTGACGAAAACCGTGGCTTGTGAGAACGAGTCTCATTTCCACACAACCCTGTCCACAACCATTATGTTCTCAAGCTTGACCAACTCTGGTCCACTTCTGGGCTTAGGTTTGACCAACTGGTCCACTTTTCAGCTCATTCAACTTTGGCCAACTCTGGCCATTTGATGAATTTATTTCTCCGTGTTCGACTGGACTGACTCTAGTGTGACTGGACCCAACACCGTCCTTAGTTAGGAACAATACTAGATTCTAGATTTGACACTCTCGAGAGGTTGCAACTTTTATCCACACGTTGGGGTCTAGGCTTGTACCGCCGGTACCGAAGTACTACACCCATCATGGCGACAGCACAAACCTATTCCCCCGTAGCCATCCGCTCTAACAAGACCTCCTTGTATAGCTACCGACTCACCACTCGGGTTAAGTCTTATGACGAAGTGAATCCGGCACGTCCCCAACTCATGAGCAACGCCTAGCTCCGGAACCTTCACAAGACTAGCCCCGACCACAACTATGCAGTAACCGACTAGACTTGCCAAGTGGGTAGCATCAAAAGAGGCTCGATAGGCTACTAAGCTACGGTCTGCCCATTCCAACGACGCATGGTTGTGCGGGTGTGTTTGGCGAGTGGCACTATATGACTCAATCTAGTCGACGGAGGTGGTTATCTTTTTAGTCAATTTTATTCTCAACCACAAGAGAGCAACAAACGTTAGTCCACAAGGTATACATGAGCATAAAATAACCACATAGCAGTTCAGTAAGGAAAAGTAAAGTCAACCGGGTGAGGACGGAGATGTCTCCGGCCAGTAGCAGCCCCGGGTCGAGTAAGAAATGAAAATGACAAAATCAACCGGGCGAGGATGGAGATATCTCCAGCCAGTTGCAGCCACGGGTCGAGTAAGAAAAATAACAAAATCAACCGGGCGAGGACGGAGATGTCTCCGGCCAGTTGCAGCCACGTGTTGAGTAAATAAATACGCACACCCCACTCTACGGAAAGTAGACGAGATTCAATCCACGTGGGCGGAGCCCGACATGTATTTAGTCGCCGGCCGGAACTCAACCCACACTTGATGGGTTTATCGTATTACAGGAAAGTAAAGTTACTTGAAATAAAAGTACTGAAAGTAGGCGAGATTCAATCCACGCGGGCGGTGCCCAACATGTATTTAGTCGCTGGCCGGAACTCAACTCACGGATCATGAGTTTATTGTATTGCAGAAAGTAAAAGTAGCATTAGGTCACATGAAATAATAGGCATGAAATAAGATATGCGGGATGCAACTATCGCGCAAACAAGTAACAAACAAGTCAAATAAGGCATCGATGAATTGGGAACGGATGGTTGGGGGCTGATGGCTTGCCTTCAGGGACAGGTTCAATTTCCACTTCAAATGGAGGGTTTGAATCTATTAAAGAAATTTAAAAACAAGGTTAAAACCTCCCACAAGGCATTCAAAGGTTCAGTAGGCAAACGATATTCAAATAAATTGAAACCAGTGACATTGGACAGAGAATTTCATAACAAAGCCAATGCAAAAAGATTCATATTTTTCTGAACTTTTTTGAGAGAGTTATACCCTTTCAAAGATAACCCTAGAATCTGCCCTTTTCAAAAACAAAAACAAATAAAGAAAATCTTTTCAGAAACGTTTAAAAATCTGACGGCCGGGACCCACTGGTCAGCGGCTACTGGGCCAAACCGGTACGCGCCTGAAAAGAAAAAAAGAAAAGGAAACAGGGGCGGGTTCTTCTTCCCCGGCGAGCTCACCGTGCTCGGCCGGCGGCATGGGGCGGAGGGGGAGCAGGGAGAGGGCCTCAGTGTGCTCCGGGATGCCCGTATGGGCTACTGGCGGAGCCTTGGATGGCGGTGTGGCATGCAGCGACGGCGACGTCGAGCTCGGCGGGGTCCGTGGGGCGGCGAGGACGGAGACGGCGACTCAGGTCATCCCGTGCCCCGTCGAGGACGGCCACAGTTCCCTGATGGTCTGGATTGGGGGAGGGGGTGGGTAATTGGTGTCGGGGTGGCTCTGGAGAGGGTAATTGGCCAGAGACCGCGCGGCGGAGGGGAGCTCGTCACCGGCGATGTAGGGATCTTCGGGAAGCAATACTCGAGGAGGGGGAGGCTGGGTGAGGGAGGAGGCTAGTGTGGCGCTTGGAGGCAGCCGGGGGGGTCCTTTTATAGGGGCTCGAGGGTGTGTCCGCCAGGGCAGGATGCGGTGGTGGCGGGGTGAGGTGTCGCGGGCGGCAGCGACGGGATGACGGCCGCGGCGTCGTCGGTGTAGCGTGCAGGCGGCGCTGGACGACGCGAAATCCACGAATGCGGATGGGGACGAGGGTGGCGAGGTACTGGTGCGGGAGAGCGATGTGTCCGCGGCCGGCGAGCATCGCGTCGATGCTGTAGCGGGCGGCGCGTCGCGGAGTGAGGAGGGCAGGGGCCAGACGACGGGTTTCGCGGCCGGCGGATAAGATCGACGGTCACGGGCGCATAGAGGTGGCTACAGGCGAGGGGGTCCAGCGGCGGCCACTGTGGGTGCGGCGCGTCGGCTTGCGGCCGACGGCGCACAGGGGAGGTGGCGGCGACGCGTGGCTTGGGGGGGTGGTCGAGGGAGAGGAGGAGAAGCAGGGGGCGCAAGAGGAGCTCAGGGGGAGGCAGACCGGCGACGACCACAAAGGGGCGGCGCCGTCGGGCACGGTCACGCCCGTGGCGGCCACGCCACAGAGCATGCCAAGATCGGCATGGTCATGCCATTAGCACCATATGGCACCAAATTGGAAAATTGACCGTGTCACTAGGTGCAGGAAGAGAAGATCTACCAAAGTCTAGATATGACCTTGAGCTAGTTTGCATCTTGGCAGAAGGAAAATTTCATCGAACACCTTCGGCTGAAAAGGGAAATTGAACTTTGGGCAACTAAAATAAAAGATATTTCTCCAGAAAATTATAGGAGGTAGGTATTGGTTAGGAGCATCTACATGGGGTTTTTAGAATTTTTGAAAAAGTTTTAGTAGGGTTTCCAAAAATAACAAGGTTTAGGCCAGAAAGTAGGTCAGGGAAAAACTCAAATATTTCACTAACAAGGTATGGAATATTTTTACATATTTGGGTTATACACTGGTTAGAGATCCTCCCTGAATTTTTGTAGAATTTTTGAAGATGGTTTGACCTACTCCTTTGGAAAGCTAGGGTTTTGGGGTTTTCGGCAGAAAATAAATCAGGGAAAAGTCAAATATTTTCTAACAAGTCACCCAATATTTTTGCATAAATGGGTTCTATCTAGCTGGGATCACTCTGGAATTTTTGGGGAATTTTTGAAGTCACCCTTGGCTCCTTTGGAAGGCTAGGGTTTAGGCCCTTTTTGCATTAAAGAAAGACAAATATTTTGGGAAATCTTGGGGTTTTAGAAATGTATAAGAAATAGAGGTGCAAGATCAAAATCCAAATCCAATCCAAATTTTGGTTTTGTCAAAGAAAATTTTATAGGGCCAAAATTCGGGATGTGACAAACCTTCCCCCCTTAAAATGAATCTCGTCCCCGAGATTCGAGTTGCTCATGGAATAGGTATGGTTATTCTGCTCTCAAAGAATCCTCTCATTTCCAGGGGCTTCCTCTTTGGTGGGTTTATCCTCTATTTCACCTTGTGACTCTGTTGTGGGTGTGGCGTTCTGGCTTGTCCAAACTTGAAGGGACATCCTCACGCGTGAACTCGTGGCTTAGGTCCAAGTCTAGGGAAAACATAAAACGGTGCCTTGCAACGAAACCTTCTGACGAGAGAGTGGGGAGTTCCATGGTCAACAAAAATTACTGCAAGTTTAGCGTTGGTGGTTCACATACCAAGCGTCACATCTGAAGCTTTGTAGGTTTCATCGGCGGACATGTGGTGGACACGAGCGACTTGAGGTGGCTTCATTGTTCCGGCGGGAGGGTTGTTGAGGTTGCTAGTGTTGTTACTGCCATTGTTTGTTCTTGGTCAACGGGCAATCAGCTATGTAGTGCCCCTTTTTGCCGCACTTAAAGCAGGAATTTTCCCTCTTGCAGTCATCCACGAGTGGACGCTTTGGTAGAACTCATTGCGGGGGTACCCTTCCTTTCTGGGTGGGGTCCAAGTGGTTGGAGGTGTAGTGTCCTGTGCGTTGGGTGGCCAGGTACGTGGCTTCTTGTGAGCTTCTTCTGGCTGGTGCTTGCGAGACTCAAACTTCTCTTGTGGGAATCATAGATGGTGCGGTGTTCCTTCTCTGAAATCAGTGCGGTGTTTACCATGGCTTGAAAATCTGGAACTGTAGGACGCTGAGCTGGTCTTGATGGCCTGGTGCATTCCATGGAGAAATCTGTCCTTCTTCTTCTCATCTGTGTTGACATCATCCGGGGCATAACGGGCAAGATCGTTGAACTTGGTCAGGTACTCGCTTACAGTTGAGTTGCCTGAGTGAGTGCTAGGAGTTCTGCTGCTTCATCTCTCATAAGGCTTGAGGGTATGTAGGCTTTGCGGAAAATTTCTTGGAATTTGTCCAGGTGATAGTGGTTCCATTTCCTCTCATATCTTCTGATTGTCCCACCACACATCGGCTGGTCCTTCAAGATAGTGAGTGTGAAAGGTACCTTGTCTTGCTCATCAACGCGAGCGATCTCTAACTTCTTTCCATGGTACGGAGCCAATCATCTGCTTCGAGTGGGTTGGTGGCCTGCGAGAACTGGGGTGGCCGAGTACGCTGAAAGTCTTGCAGCTTGGACCGGGTCGGGCGAGGGGTTCTGTGCTTGCATGTAGGTGCCAAATTCTCTCATAATTTGAGTCATGTACAGCTGGTGGCGTTCATCCATCATCAACAATAGCTGGCTTGGAGTTGGTTCCTGTGGAGTTGGCGGCTGTGGGGGCATTGGGTCCATGCCGGCTTGTCGGGCTGATCGGCGGATTGGGGTTCCTTGGCTGCCACTTGTACCTGTGTTGGGCCTCATCCTGGTTGGTTGAAGGTGGGGTTGACGGGTGCCATGAGCTTCCATAAGGGGAGAGAGAAATGCAACACCAAGAAGATCCAAATAAAAGCAAGAGATAAAACCAAGGCGTTTTTATACAATGGAGAGTTGGGTTACATGACACATGGTACACAATATTATGCGAGGGACAAGCCATTACTCCTACATTATTCACGTGCACGTCGGACTACGTGATCGTCGACTACGATACACAGCTAGGATGCAAGCGCTACTGCTCCTGAGGCTAGCGTCTAGAGCTACATCTCGAGGGGAGTAGCAGGTGCGATGATGTCGATGCCGTTGATGCTCCTTCCCAGCGCTATGGGGGTGTACGAGGGGAAGGGTGTGCCGATGTCGACGCGGAGACACTGGGCCTGAGGTTCCTGAGTGTATCCAGTGAAGAAGCGAGGAGGGGCGCTAGAGCTACGGAACGCGGTGGCTCGAGCGGGAGTGGAAGCGAGTTTTGCTCTCAGCTGGTCAAGAGTACGGGGAAGGTGGGTTGAATACGGAGGGATTCTGTGGGAAGGACCGATCCTGGTGCTCTTGTTGCTTCAACCGCAGCCATGCTGGCGTGAGAAGGTGTGTCGTGCAGATACTGGTGGAGGTAGGATGTGTACCGGAGAAGGGCGGTGAGCTTTGAAGAGAGATCCCTCGGGTTGGGAAAGAGGACATCTCCGTTGCCCCAATCCAACCTTGGGAGGTGTGCATAGCGGGTGCACCTCCTCATGATAGGGTCGGTGGGTGCGGAGAAGAACGATGGCATCTGCGGCGGCTTCTGGATGGATCGGGTCTCCTGGTGGTGGACGCCGGAGGAGAGGGAGTATGTGTGCCCATGCCCATGGGCGAGGCGCACAAGTAGACGGTGGCGATGAACTCAGGGTGGAGTCCCTTCACGACGGGAGCATAGCACGCGGTAGGTCGGAGAAGGGGAGGATGGGTAGAGGTGGTGCCCAAATCTCGCGGAGGAATTGCGGCATGCCGGAACGTTCAAGGCGGGGGGTTTCTACGGGTAGCTCGAACATCATCTGTACCAAGGGTAGAAGCCAAAAATGTGAGTTGCAAGGTTAGATAAACACAAACAGATAGAGAAACATTCAAAGCAAGCAAAGCAACGTTCGCTATCTAAGGCTCCGTTTCGAACTAGGGTATCCTACAGGCAGTTAGGCTCTGATACCAAGCTCTGTGGCACCCCGATCCGGAGATCGAGTTACCCCATATATCAGTCCCAGGAGCACTGAATATATGACAACTTGATAACAAGAACATAACCACTTTATTAAGGGGTCGGGAACCGACGATATATTACAAGGGTTTCATTACAAGGCTGCGCCCTAGCGCACACAACAGTCTGTACATTATTTATCGAACATGACTTCATCAGAGGGCGTCAGCGGATTCGCGGAAGCGTGCGACGAAGAGGGCCTAACTCCACAGGGCTCTGCCTGGATACCGGATCTAGTTCTCGTACAAGGGGTACTCGGCGACGGGGGTAGGAGGATCTGGCCACATGAAAAGCCAGGTGAGTACATGGAATGTACTCGCAAGACATCAATCCTCAATCAACCGTAACCACGGTCCTATATGGCATGGCATGGGTGCAGGTGCGAGTCCAAACTTAACGGTTGGACTTAACTTACCTACTTACCTGTGACGAAAACCGTGGCTTGTGAGAACGAGTCTCATTTCCACACAACACTATCCACAACCATTATGTTCTCAAGCTTGACCAACTCTGGTCCACTTCTGGGCTTAGCTTTGACCAACTATGGTCCACTTTTCAGCTCATTCAACTTTGGCCAACTCTGGCCGTTTGGTGAATTTATTTCTCCGTGTTCGACTGGACTGACTCTAGTGTGACTGGACCCAACACCGTTCCTTAGGTAGGAACAATACTAGATTCTAGATTTGACACTCTCGAGAGGTTTGCAACTTTTATCCACACGTTGGGGTCTAGGCTTGTACCGACCGCGGTACCGAAAGTACTACACCCATCATGGCGACAGCACAAACCTATTCCCCCCGTAGCCGTCCGCTCTAACAAGACACTCCTTGTTATAGCTACCGACTCACCACTCGGGTTAAGTCTTATGACGAAGTGAATCCGGCACGTCCCCAACTCATGAGCAACGCCTAGCTCCGGAACCTTCACAAGACTAGCCCCGACCACAACTATGCAGTAACCGACTAGACTTGCCAAGTGGGTAGCATCAAAAGAGGCTCGATAGGCTACTAAGCTACGGTCTGCCCATTCCAACGACGCATGGTTGTGCGGGTGTGTTTGGCGAGTGGCACTATATGACTCAATCTAGTCGACGGAGGTGGTTATCTTTTTAGTCAATTTTATTCTCAACCACAAGAGAGCAACAAACGTTAAGTCCACAAGGTATACATGAGCATAAAATAACCACATAGCAGTTCAGTAAGGAAAAGTAAGTCAACCGGGTGAGGACGGAGAGTTCTCCGCCAGTAGCAGGCCCCGGGTCGAGTAAGAAATGAAAATGACAAAATCAACCGGGCGAGGATGGAGATATCTCCAGCCAGTGCAGCCACGGGTCGAGTAAGAAAAATAACAAAATCAACCCGGGCGAGGACGGAGATGTCTCCGGCCAGTTGCACCACGTGTTGAGTAAATAAATACGCACCACCCACTCTACGGAAAGTAGACGAGATTCAATCCACGTGGGCGGAGCCCGACATGTATTTAGTCGCCGGCCGGAACTCAACCCTACACTTGATGGGTTTATCGTATTGCAGGAAAGTAAAGTTACTTGAAATAAAAGTACTGAAAGTAGGCGACATTCAATCCACGCGGGCGGTGCCCAACATGTATTTAGTCGCCGGCCGGAACTCAACTCACGGATCATGAGTTTATCGTATTGCAGAAAGTAAAAGTAGCATTAGGTCACATGAAATAATAGGCATGAAATAAGATATGCGGGATGCAACTATCGCGCAAACAAGTACAAACAAGTCAAATAAGGCATCGATGACTTGGGAACGGATGGTTGGGGGCTGATGGCTTGCCTTCAGGGACAGGTTCAATTTCCACTTCAAATGGAGGGTTTGAATCTATTAAAGAAATTTAAAAACAAGATTAAAACCTCCCACAAGGCATTCAAAGGTTCAGTAGGCAAATGATATTCAAATAAATTGAAACCAGTGACATTGGACAGAGAATTTCATAACAAAGCCAATGCAAAAGATTCATATTTTTCTGAACTTTTTTGAGAGAGTTATACCCTTTCAAAGATAACCCTAGAATCTGCCCTTTTCAAAAACAAAAACAAATAAAGAAAAATCTTTTCAGAAACGTTTAAAAATCTGACGGCCGGGACCCACTGGTCAGCGGCTACTGGGCCGAAACCGGTACGCGCCTGAAAAGAAAAAAAAAGAAAAGGAAATAGGGGCGGGTTTCTTCTTCCCCGGCGAGCTCACCGTGCTCGGCCGGCGGCGTGGGGCGGAGGAGGAGCAGGGAGAGGGCCTCAGTGTGCTCCGGGATGCCCGTATGGGCTACTGGCGGAGCCTTGGATGGCGGTGTGGCATGCAGCGACGGCGACGTCGAGCTCGGCGGGGTCCGTGGGGCGGCGAAGACGGAGACGGCGACTCAGGTCATCCCGTGCCCCGTCGAGGACGGCCACGGTTCCCTGATGGTCTGGATTGGGGGAGGGGGTGGGTAATTGGTGTCGGGGTGGCTCTGGAGAGGGTAATTGGCCAGAGACCGCGTGGTGGAGGGGAGCTTGTCACGGCGATGTGGGGATCTTCGGGAAGCAATACTCGAGGAGGGGGAGGCTGGGTGAGGGAGGAGGCTAGTGTGGCGCTTGGAGGCAGCCGGGGGGGTCCTTTATAGGGGCTCGAGGGTGTGTCCGCCAATGGCAGGGGATTCGGTGGTGGCGGGGTGAGGGTGTCGCGGGCGGCAGCGACGGGAACGCACGCCGCGGCGTCCGTCGGTGTAGCGTGCAGGCGGCGCTGGACGACGCGAAATCCGCGAATGCGGATTGGGGACGAGGTGGCGAGGTACTGTGCGGGAGAGCGATGTGTCCGCGGCCGGCGAGCATCGCGTCGGATGCTGTAGCGGGCGTCGCTTCGCGAGTGAGGAGGGCAGGGGCCAGACGACGGGTTTCGCGGCCGGCGGATAAGATCGACGGTCCATGGGCGCAATAGAGGTGGCTACAGGCGAGGGGGTCCCGCGGCGGCACTGTGGGTGCGGCGCGTCGGCTGCGGCCGACGGCGCACAGGGGAGGTGGCGGCGACGCGTGGCTTGGGGGGGGTGGGTCGAGGGAGAGGAGGAGAAGCAGGGGCGCAAGAGGAGCTCGGGGGAGGCGGGCCGGCGACGACCACAAAGGGGCGGCGCCGTCGGGCACGGTCACGCCCGTGGCGGCCACGCCACAGGGCATGCCAAGATCGGCATGGTCATGCCATTGGCACCATATGGCACCAAATTGGAAAATTGACCGTGTCACTAGGTGCAGGAAGAGAAGATCTACCAAAGTCTAGATATGATCTTGAGCTAGTTTGCATCTTGGCAGAAGGAAAAAATTTCATCGAACACCTTCGGCTGAAAAGGGAAATTGAACTTTGGGCAACTAAAATAAAAGATATTTCTCCAGAAAAATTATAGGAGGTAGGTATTGGTTAGGAGCATCTACCTTGGGGTTTTTAGAATTTTTGAAAAGTTTTAGTAGGGTTTCCAAAAATAACAAGGTTTAGTCCAGAAAGTAGGTCATGGAAAAACTCAAATATTCACTAAACAAGGTATGGAATATTTTTACATATTTGGGTTATACACTGGTTAGAGATCCTCCCTGAATTTTTGTAGAATTTTTGAAGATGGTTTTGACCTACTTCCTTTGGAAAGCTAGGGTTTTGGGGTTTTCGGCAGAAAATAAATCAGGGGAAAAGTCAAATATTTTCTGAACAAGTCACCCAATATTTTTGCATAAATGGGTTCTATCCTAGCTGGGAATCACTCTGGAATTTTTGGGGAATTTTTGAAGTCACCCTTGGCACACTTCCTTTTGAAGGCTAGGGTTTAGGCCCTTTTTGCATTTAAAGCAAAGACAAATATTTTGGGGAAATCTTGGGGGTTTTAGAAATGTATAAGAGAATACAGGTGTCAAGATCAAAAGATCCAGATCCCAATCCAAGTTTTGGTTTTGTCAACGAAAATTTTATAGGGCCAAAATTCGGGATGTGACAGTGGACGACCATCCAGCTCCACCCCCTCCTCTCTGGCGTAGAACGGGATCTGGACTACACCGGCCACCTCTCCCCTCAGACTCGCTCGGAACACCGCCGCCTTCTCCTGTCGAGAGAGGTGGGAGACACCCGGATGGTGAGTGGATAGGGTCAAGGACTGAGATGCAAAAGTGCCGATTTAGTGGACTACGGGGTTGATTTCAATATTTTCCAGGGTGTAAAATGCAAAACGGCGGGACGTAAAACGTACCCGACCGATCCCAATTTATTTAAGGATTGGACTATGCAGCGGCGCCGCATTTTTGTCTTACCGTGCGGCGGTCTGCAACACACGCTAATAAAGGTACTAGACGCACGCAACACAGGACAGCAACAGCCCGACGGACTCTCTTTCTAAACTCGTTGTCCACACTTCGTCATAGAACTAGGACCATGCATCCAGCCACTAGCTAAAAATCTGCGCATATGGTAAACAACTGACATGGTACAGTTGCTATATCTTTTCATATTTTCACTGTTACAGACTGCTAGACATATGGAGTAGTACAGATTCACAACATGTTGTTGCAGAGACACATGTTCAATCTTGCTTCGTTTTTACAACATCATTGGCATATTTTCCAGTCCTTGATTTTCCTCATTCAATGGACATTATTCACTACATACGGATATCACTTTATACAATTAGTAAAACTGACTAGTTGCCTGATTAAGCATTTACCAAATTACCCCATATTTCAATTATCAGGTTAAGTAGTGACAAATATCAGGTGTCTGTGTAACAAAAATATCATGTTGTTTATGAAAAAGCAATTACCAGATTATCCCAATGCAACTACCAATTAATTCCCCCGCAAAAAAGCTACCAGATTAATTAATCATGTCTACCAGATTATCTACACTAAACTATCAGCTTATACTAGGGATGGCAATGGGTACCCTACACCCGCGTATCCTGCATGTAAAAACCCTATTAGGGCAAGGGTTTGGGACTAAGAAAAACCCATGGGTATATAAATAGGGAAATTTTATACCCATCGGGCAGAGAGGGTACGGGCATGGGATTTCATTACCCATACCCGCGTGCCCTTGTACCCGTATAAATTCTATCAAATGGAGCTTAATTGATATGTGGCACTTGAATAATGCTTATTTTATGACCTTATGTATGGTTAAATTATGTTGATATGTTTATTTTATGGCCGCATAACCTAAAACTTTATTGTAATGATTATCTTATGGCCTTATGTATGGCTAAATTATTTATATATTTTGTCGTGAGTTTATGAATTTAATGTATACCCTTATGTGTCACAGTTTATGACTACGTATGGTCACATTAATTATCTCTTTTTTTTAGCTCAACTGATATGTTGCAAATGCGGGTATTTTTATCCGCGGGTATCCCTTTACCCTGTCAAGTAAAGGGTATGGGAAAAAATTATACCCGCTTGCGGGTATGGGCAAGGGTGATGGGCAAGCTCGGGGGGAACGGGTAAGGGTATGGGGTGGCTCCACCCGCACCCATACCCTGCGGGTGCCATCCCTAGCTTATACCCCATTACCGTTATGAAAAAGCAAGAATCAGATTATCCCAATGACTAGCATATTGATTAATCATGGCTACCAGATTATCTACACTAAACTGTCGGATTATACCCATTACCGTTATGGAAAAGCAAGTATCAGATTATCCCAGTGACTACCAGATTAATTAATCATAGCTACCAGATTATCTACACTAAACTATCAAATTATCCCCCATAACAGTTATGAAAAAGCAATTACAAGATAATCCCAATGACTACAAGATTAATTAATCATGGCTACCAGATTATCTACACTAAACTATCGGATTATCCCCTGTAAGTAATGAAAAAGCAACTACCAAATTATCCCAATGACTACCGGATTAATTAATCATGGCTACCAAATTATCTACACTAAACCATCAGATTATCCCGTACCAATTATGAAAAAGTAATTACCCGATTATCCCATGACTACCTAATTAATTAATCATGGCGACCGGATTATCTACACTAAACTATCGGATACAAGCTACCATATTAATCAGTCATAGTTATACTACATAGATGAGATTACCATGTGAATTAATTTTAACATGTACCAAATTATCAGCTATCCCTACCATCTAGAAAGAAGCATACTCACATTATGCTGGGATGTCAGAAAGGATGCAGCAGGAGCAACGAGGTAGATCGTGATTACACGGTGTTCCCCACTACACCCATGTGCATACCGAGTGCGGGCAGCTGTGTCATGGAGTTTCCATCCCGTCGCTACATCCTACACTGTATACTACAGCTCCTCCTCCGCCAAGTGCACTGCAGCATCTCCTACACACCACCACCCTCCATGGGTGCACTGATCTCGACCCTGTTGCTCTCGCGGCCGACCTCCACCTGCACCGCGAACTGCATCACCGGGCTCACGAATGAACGTCAGGACGTCGATAATCCCAAAGACGTAGTGGACGACACGGAGAGCGAGCTCCAGCGCGAATGTGCACGTGCGGGTTGGCGGCGCAGAGGAGGACCAGCGGCGCTGACGGGCCCTGTTCGACGGCGCGCTCGTGACAGCAGCCTCCTCCGCAGCGTGGCCGTCATCGGCGCAGAGGAGGGTCACGAGCCGCGGGAGCTCGCTGAGCCGTGGTGGTCTTTATCCATTTGCAAAGACGGCCCCTATCGCCGGCGCGCTCATGACGGCAGCCTGCACCGCGGGGTGGCCGTCGTCGGCGCAGAGGAGGGCCATGAGCCGCGGGAGCTCGCCGCGGCGTGGAGCTCTTTTTCCATCAGCGCACACGGCCCCTGTCGTGGACGCGCTCGTGGCCGCAGCCTCCTCCACATCGTACTCGTCGCCGTCGCCTCTCCGTGCGCTGAACTGGCTGGGCGATACGCACCAGCGGGGGCACCGCCCCGCGTGCACCTGTCGCTGACCACACCAGGTCCGAGGTTGCCGAGACGCGTCTCGACGGTGGCACCACCTCCTAGGCGTCACCCAGCGGAGGCGCGCGGGTCGAACCGCCCATCGCTGCTGCGCCAAGGAGCCTCTCCTCCAGATCCCGTAGCAGCGCGCTTGCGCCGGTGTCGTCCCAGCGGAGGCAGCGCACGACGGCCATGTCCTCGAGGGAACCGTCGGTGTGGAGGATGGATGTGTGGCTGTTGCGAACGGAGCAGGTGAGAGGATAAGGTAGCTGAGGAGAGAGGGGATCAGGGGAAATTCAGATCGAACGGTTTCGTCGCGCCGCATGCGAGAGAGAGCCGTGCGGCGCCTCTCTATAGATTTTCCCTTTATTTAATAGTTGGGAGAATCTAAAGAGAGGCGCCGCACCGGTGCGTCCTCCGTGCGGCGCGCGCGTGCCCGTCCGATTGTTTCGACTTCTTTTCTTTTTACGTGGATCGCTGGACTACTTTATCATACGTGCTGCGACGTTGTCACAGACTAGCACAGTAACCTGCAAGATGGTACAGTGATAGCTACTGTTCGCTACAGTACTTCACTGTGCGCTGCAGCGCATACATTAGATGAGTAGACAGCTTTGCTTACTTCGTTGCTACTGTGTACATTAAACACAATTTTTTTTTTACCATGGGAGCACGAGCACCTTCATCTCTATGGGACATATTAGTTACTAGAAGTAAAAAAAGTTTTTACTAGAGACTTCCATATAATGTGAATAGTAAGTTCGAGTTCGACAACAGTGTAAATTATTTGATAGGCAAGCACGTGGCTATTTCGGATAACCTATAACAACAGTGTAGCTTCTTCAGATAACCTAAAAGTTACTTTTAGAAATTTGGTGGTTATATCTGAAAAATATGGTAGCTAAATCGAAGAACATGGTGGGTGCATTCAAAATATTTGATAATCGTATCCGATCAAATATAGTAGTTGAATCGGCGAACCAGACGGTAGCATTCAAACAATATGGCGATGATGTCCGTACAATGGGTAGTTGATTCAGAAAACCTCACACGTGCATTCGAAAAATCCGACGACTGCGTCCGAATAATTTGGTAGCTGATCCAGGTAACCAAGCGGGTGCATTCAAAAAAATTGACGACTGTGTCCGGACAAAGTGGTAGCTAATGGCGGGTGCATTCGAAAAATCCGGCGACTGTGTCCGGACAATCTGGTAGCTGATGCAAAGAACCTGACAGGTGCATTCGAAAAATCCGGCGACTATGTCTGGAAAATATGGTACCTGATGCAAATGACCTGGCGGGTGCATCCGAAAAATCCAGCGACTGTGTCCGAACAAAGTGGTAGCTAATGTAGAGAACCTGGCGGGTGCATCCGAAAAATCCAGTGACTGTGTCCAAACAAAGTGGTAGCTAATGCAGAGAACCTGGCGGGTGCATTCAAAAAATCCGGCGACTCTGTCCGGACAATGTGATAGCTGATGCAAAGAACCTGGCAGGTGCATTCGAAAAATCCGACGACTATGTCCGGATAATATGGTAGCTGATGCAAAGAACCTGGCAGGTGCATCCGAAAAATCCGGCGACTGTGTCCGAACAAAGTGGTAGCTAACGCAGAGAACCTGATGGGTGCATTCGAAAAATCCGACGACTATGTCCGGACAATGTGATAGCTGATGCAAAGAACCTGGCAGGTGTATTCGAAAAATCCGGCGAGTATGTCCGGATAATATGGTAGCTGATGCAAAGAACCTGACGGGTGCATTCGAGATATATAGTAATTGTATCCGATTAATATAATAGTTGAACTGCAGAATCTGGCGGGTGTATTCGAAATATCTGGCGACTGTGTCCGAACAATATGGTAGCTAAACTAAAAAACCTGGCGGGTGCATTCGAAAAATCTGGCAACTGTGCCTGAACAATATGGTAGCTAAACTAGAGAATTTGACAGGTGCGTTCGAAAATTCTATCGAATGTGTCTAAATAATACGATAGCTAAAGCGAAAAATCTGATGATCATATTTTAAAATTCTGATAATTCAAATTAGAATAATACTGAAGATTTGGTACTAGTGTAGTACTAAAATTTTTGGTACTTTTATTTGAACTTGTAAATACTAGTACTAACAACCTTTTTGTTATTAGAATAGTGCAGCTACTAGCTTTCTAGTTTCTACTATGCATGATAGGTCTCGACCCTTATAATTTTTTCTAGAATCTGCATGCATGCGCTAGTCTTTTCTACCCAGCTGCACACTTTTTTAATCTCTGTGGTGACGTGCTCGCACTGTGGTCTTCCCGTCCTAGCTCACTTTATCATTTGTCCTGACGTGACAATGACGGGCTGCATCGCACGTCGAACCGGGAAGAGTTATGTGCATCCTTTTCCTATTAGCCTGACATATCGACATGATGCCCATCACGCACTTCCATGTCTACAAGCCGCCGCACGGATCGATTATACACGTCGCCGCTTTAGGATGTGTTCGGTTTGAGAACGGCAAGGAATGGAATGGAATGGTTCCATTCCATTCCATTCCGTCCCATCCCGTGCCATTTATCCGGGTGTTCGGTTGCACTGGAATGGCAAGGAATCTAATTAGTCTAAACACCCAATTAATTAGATCTAATTTAATCTATTTTTTCTAATTAATTTAATTATGCATAAAACGACGGGAGAGGAGGGCCGCATCGAATCCATCTGCCTCCTCCGCCGGCCTGCTGGCCGCCGCCGCGCATGGCCCTCGCCGCCGGCCTGCTGGCCACCGTCGCTGCGCCAGGCCGCCGCCTCGTCAGGCCGTCCCGCACCGTCCCGCGGCGGCCCACGGGAGAGAGCTTGGCCGCCGCCGCCGCCCACGCCCACGGGAGAGAGCTCCGCCGCTCGGGTGCCGGGCCGCCGCCCACGGGAGCGAGCTGCGCCGCTCGTGTGCCGGGCCGCCGCCGCTCGTGCATGCTTGGCCGCCGCCGCCCACGGGAGCGAGCTGCGCCGCTCGTGTGCTGGGCCGCCGCCGCTCGTGCGTGCGTGCTTCGCCGCCCACGGGAGAGAGCTGCGCCGCTCCTGCGTGCATGCTGGGCCGCCGCCGCCCTCGGGCTGGCTGGCCGCCGCCGAGAGAGGAGAGGTCGAGGGGAGAGAGGAGAGCACGGCGGCGGGCTGGTTGACCTTGGAGAAGACACGGTGGGGAGAGGAGAGCACGCGAGGGAGAAGACAAGGGGATTAGTTTGGCATCAGTGAGCCGTTCCGCGCGGTCCGGCCAATTCGGCCGGACGAGTTGGGACGGAATATTCCGGGTATATTCTATTCTATGGAACTACCTGGTTCCATCCCATTCCTCAAAATTTTGGAACCGAACACCAGGACGGGTGCTAGGGACGGTTCCGTCCCGTCCTATTCCTCCTAATTCCATAACCGAACGCACCCTTAGATTCTTAGATTTAGATTATCATCCTTTCCCCATAGTCGGGGCCGAATCCTCTCGTCTTGCCCTACCCCACCCCAAGGTCCTCAATATTTTCCTTCCCGGTTGCTGTTACGGCGGCCGGCGTCTCCTCGTACAAATCTCCTTAGATCTTCGGCGCCGCCTCACTATGAAGGGAGCGGCATGGCTGAGGCCAGCAATTCATCTCTTTTCCTCCCAAGGGTTGGCGTCCGCGCCTCCTCCCCATATACGTCGCCGCCTCCAGCAGTTTCCCGGCGCCTCCTTCCGATCTCCTTCAGCGTCGTCAGGTTCGTGGCAGCGGTCGGCAGCATATATAGCTCGATTTTCTCCCCTTCAAGTCCCAGCCAGATCCTACCGGGGGAGGTCTTGTTGGGATCGGCCGGCGACGACGAAGCGGCATCTGTACGTGGTGCTAGATGACCACCTCAATAACGGATTCGAAATCCACAAGCTGGACATTGACGAGGAAGACCTGGACGGCGATTCCGGATCTACAGGAACCTTGCCGCGTTGCCTCTCCCAGCCTCCGGTCGTCCGCGTAGGGCCTCCGATAAGCGGAATACATATGCAGTTCGCCGCTCTCGGCAGCAGCCTCATCGCCATAGGTCCCTGCACCCAAGAAACCTCGCCGGTCTGTAAGGGCGTGACCGTCATCTACGACACCAAGATGGCGGAGCTGACCGCATCAGATCTTCTTCCGAAGGGATTATTTTTCGGCGATGGCTGTGATTTAGCCGTGGCCGTTGGGAACAAGCTGTACGCGTTCGAATCATATTCGCAGAACTTCAAGTGCCCGGCTTGCACAGTGTACTTTTCAGGAGGCCTGCACTGCCTTTGGGCAGCAGATCATCCTAACGCTGCCGCCGCTGCTGCTGCTGCCGACAAGCGGTGGAAATGGTGGCCCTTGCCCAACTCGCCCCGGTTCTCTTGGAGCTGGAACAACAGCTCGCCTCCGGAGCTGCCGTTCCATGCCCAGAGCATCACCGCACATGCTGTCCACCCGCGGGGGCGCACCATCTTTGTGTCTGCGGGCGGGTGGAAGGTAGACGTGGGCACCTTCACCTACGGCACAACGAGCGGCAAGTGGAAGCGCCGTGGTGACTGGGTGCTCCCGTTCAGAGGCCCCGCACACTACGACAGCGACCTGGATGCTTGGGTTGGGCTGCACCGCCTCGAAGCCTCCAACAATGGCTGCAATGGAAGTGAAACTATAACCGGCCATCTGTGTGCATGCCGTGTCACATCTGCGGCATGCTCAAGCCGCCAGCCGCCGGAGTGGAAGGTCAGCAGGGAGAAGGTGTTCAAGGGGGACCCTGACTGGAAGCGCCTCAGCGTCCAGCTCGTGTATATGGTTGAGCACAGGGAGTATTGCTTAGTGGAGCACCTGAGACAGGCCGAGGGAGTCGTCAAGATAAAGTATGTGCTTCGCCTCACCTTTTTCCGTGTCAAGTATGCTGAGGATGGGGAGCTCATCACCACAATGGCTCACCGGCCCGCTCGCTTGTACGAGGTGCCTGCCTATGACGAGTGCTTTGATACCAAAGCGTTCTGGTTGTAACATATGAACGTCTAGCTCCCTAATTTACTCTGGGTCACACAATGAGGTGGATTACTCGATGATTCAGCCTTTTCAGTCAATTTTTATCTATTTTTGGTTTGGTTAACCATTTTTTTCTGCTTCTGTGTCTATTTTTTGGCAGGAACACAACACATTCAAGCAAACCGGGAACCAAGCTTTAGTTTACACAATGTCGAAGCTAAGCTACCTCGTGTTGACGGTTGAGCAAATGTCAGGTGCTTGCACCCCTTCTTTTCAGTACTAGTTTGGACAATGTTCTTGTCTTGATCTTCATCATCAATCACTTTTACCCACTTTCAGTCATTTTTTAATTTTAATTGTTGTTTTTTCTCGCATCTTTCACATCGTAAACAAAAAACTTTAATAGTAAAATCACACAGCCTACACTTTCTGAATTCGGTTACACATTTGACATAAATTAACTAGCCAACTCTTTGTTGAAATTACCTAATTACTGCCTTCATGAACGATCAGAAAATATCCATTTTGTATACATTCCTGTTCCGTGCTTGCTCTCTTTAGCCGTTTCTTTACCCTCTACTGTGAGCCCACTCTGCCGAGTAGTTGTAGTTCCTGAAGCCGGCGTATACCTGATTGTTGGAGGGTTTATGCCTTATGTTACGGGTTTACGACTCTTGTATGATCTGTGTGTGTGTGTGTGTGTGTGTATGTGCGCGCGTGTGACTGAAAGGTCCAAAACAGTAACTCAAGAGACCAATACGGGAATCATTTTCTGCACTGCAACGCATGATGTCCTGTGACTCTGTCGATCATGTCAATACATGTGCAATGTAACATGACGATAATCATCACTAGTATAGTAAAAAGCACAGACACGTCAAACCACTGTTTTGTTGGAAGCAAACTCTGGAAGGAACAGTTGAACACAGAAAAAAAAAACTCCTCCATGTGGGGCAGAACTAACCTTATGCCACTCCTCCTACCTCCAGATCACCTCTTCTGCTCCTCCCTCAACACCAGCTGATGAGGCGGTTGGATCTGGTGATGCAAGAGTCAGAGCTCTCTCTTTCACCTCAGTTCTGACGCCACCTGCAGGTGCCCCCTCCTCCTGTTGTCCCATATGTTTTCTTAAGATTTTCTCCTACCTAGGTTGTTTACTGTTTGATTATATTTTGTCACCTTATTTTGCTGTAGATCCTGTCATTTGCAGGTTGATGCATGTCTTGTAGAAGCTATTGATGAAACCTGAATGTCGATGGGGGATGGGGGAGACACGTTCAACACCAGAAGTTGTACCTAGGTACCTATTTATTAATTTCCTGTGCTTCAACCCTCAAACTAGGTAGGACTGATTGGGCGCGCCATTTTCCTCTGTGTCTTTGAAACATCACACAAATTTACATCAAGGCCAAATTCTACCAAATTTGAACATAGTTCGAATACAAACGACATGCAAGAACACAAACAAATAAATTGAACAAAACCTAATCGAACCCACCCTTCGTTGTCAGAGGGGACGACGATGGCACGGTCTCCACCGACACGAGCAAGGTGGTCACGGTGCCCGGCGGCGTCGACTGGACTTTCTCGTCCTTGGGCTCTACTAGGATGCCCACCCAATTAATAGAGCCGGAGCCATCGTCGAAGTCCACAGGCTTCGGCCTGGGATCCAACTTCACGGAGCAGTCTTGGGTGGTGCACCAGAGCATCCTCCAAGCCAGACCACTTTGGTTTGGGATCGGGCTCGGGCATGCTCCGCTTCAAACTCGGTGTCATTCTGCCATGCCTCCACCTTTCTAGCAGGGAGCATTGTATGTGGGATTTTCATGGTCCTGCCGGAAGAGTCATTCCAAAATGGGGAATCCGACATGCACAACTCAGCTGCGATCATGGTCGCTCGGTGTCGGGCGACAGGCGGCACCCTTGGGAGGCGGTGACACGGGATCCGTCGTGGCTGAGGTGTAACCAGCTCGACACGAGGAGGCCCCCAACGGTGAAGTCATGCAAATCCGTCGCGACTCTTGAGTCGTTTCCCAATTGTTGGAGTGCCGGTTCCGCATCTTCATTGGGGCGTGGCGGCCGGAGAGTGGTGGTGGTGGCAGGAAGAGGTTGGTCTGTGGTGGAATTTGGTGCAGTGGCCGCGCGGCTAGAGCACCGTGGATAACTTGATATAGACAGGTGCGGGGTAGGTGGGGGAGCATTAAACCTCCACAATGCATGGGCCGCGTCTATTGGAGTGCCCGGACACCCCTATCCGGCCTAAATGTTGGGCGGGCCTTCAGGGTGTTCGGATAAAATGGGCCCACAGATTGGTCGATGGGCGGCCCGTTGGAGCCTAAAATTGTGTCCAGATCGTTGTGGGCCTTTTGGGGGTGCTGTTGGAGATGCTTCAAAGTGGAATCAGAGTGCTGCTTGCACCTCTAATTTAAGTCTAGGGATTACGTATTATTATTAATAGAGGCTGGAGCGCGTCAGGTGTTCTTCAATCAACCCCCATTAGAAAGGAATAATATATTTTTCAATAGTTTTTCACTCGTCTTTTTCATGTGAAGATCAGCAAGAAGTTTTTGTAAATTAAAGTAAAGCTTTATGCAACATATCTGGGAAGTCTAATAAGTGGAAATATCTTCTCGTTACACATAGCAAGGTAATTCACATCTTTTCGTCGAGTACAACTTTGTATGGCTCCTGATCAACCCTAAAACAAGATAACACTTCTAAAGTACAGAATCTGTACAGGTTAAATTCCACAAAAATCTATAAATTTGTAAGATTTCTACCCTAAGACACTGTTTTTTCCAATTGTATCTTCAAGAACACAACAGAATGACAACATTAACAGTAAGACAACAGACATTGGACTATAAAAAAGGAATTCAACAAACAATTGTCTATCAAAATATGCACTTCAGAAATCTGGCAACATGGTCAAGTGGCTAGCAGAACACGCGCAATGGAGTAACTGCAAAAAAATTGAAAGCTTGTAAACATATGTTAAAAGCATCAAACCACAGAAGTCAATATCGTAAACTTGGAAGGGAAAAACTTGTAGCTGAATGAATGCAACATAAGAGAACCATGAGCATCTACTATACCACAAATCCTACATGGTAGTGCCATGAACGTTTTTAAATGCAATACTATGAACATTTAGTTTACCAGAAATCCTAGCTCATAGAAAGATATATTTGCCGCTAGCCTCATTTGAATACATAGACACAAGCTTGCAGTCCATCGTATGTACTTATAAAGTGGCTACTCAGCTTGTAAAGGCTAAAATCATATAGTTGAAACAGGGGTACCTTCACCTTACTGTTAGCACAAAACTTCATATTTTCTTAACCATTGCTAACAAGATGTATATGTCCAGAAGACCTAAGAGTTTGCTATTTAAGAAAATTGGGAGGTACATTTATGTTGTCACTCCAAGTCGACAAAAAAGTTGGACTTCTTTTTGCCAAAAGCAGATAGTATATACTTCTCGTAAGAGAAAGAAAACTGTAAAATCTTTTCATAAGAAATTATAATTACTGGAGATCAAACAGCGACGGCACCATATGTTTTCACTTATTACCCTCTTTGGATCATGGAATATTTTCTATAATATGATCATGCCAATGAAATTCGAAGCTGTAATCAAATCCACGCATGTATCCATACCTTGGCAATTCTGACATATATAGAATAATGCTAAATTTTCTGAATCTATCTCGATAAAAAGGACCATAAGCGACCAATTGGTAGTTGGTTGTTAGTCAATGACACAAGACCTCGTGACCGACTCTTCGGTTGAAAATGACCTCCGATAAAAACTGAACTTCGGACAGGTGAAATAAATAACCAATGACTGATGAGTAGATATAGGAGAGTTAGGATACCTTGATCAGACCTGCGAAGGAAGTAAGTTTTCAGTCTGTCAAGCCAATGGCTATAGGAAACAATGTTGCAATCTGATAATAATGTTATCATCGTCAGTCGCCACAGTACAATACTGTAAAGCGAAATAAGAAACAATATGTTGTGTGTATAATAGTGATTATTTAACTACAGTGCGAGTGACTAGGTAAAAGAGGCACCAAACCAAACATTTAAAGTTATTATTTCATCCAAGAAGTATACAGTAGTAAAAAAAAATATCCCAGGCAGCACTATTGCACCATGCATAACTGACTTGCTCGAACAATCAGTCGATACTCAATACATAATAGTAGATGTACGAATACTAAAAATGCTACTACTACCGTTAACATCCTCGTAAGCAAAGATCAACCGAATTTGTCTCATTCAGTTCACAGATCATAAAATGGTACAATTACAATGCAATGCAAAAATGGGCCTATCCTTACTTCTTTTAACTCTAAATATTCAAATCAGTGATCACAAAATAGATAGAATCAACAAGCAGTACAAAAGAAGCTACTGCAACCACTTGTATACGCAAGAGGAGCTGGAGACTGCACCGTGATCAGTAATCTGATCGGTTAGGGCGTGGAGGTGATCATGGATTTGGTCAGAACTTGAAGATGACAGCCACCGAACCGTAGCAGCTATCTGAGTTGTAGAACGTTTTTCCCACTTTCTGATACTTCTTAAAGCTCTCAGTTTCAAGGTGTGCGGCAGAAGCCTCTTCGGCAAACCTGAAAGTGTGCGCAAAGTAGTAAGTCTCGAAAGAAGTTGTGTAAAAATAAAGACAGGTTTAGTGCAGCAGAACTAAAAATAAGGGCATGTTTATAGTGCAACAAAAGTGCTGTTAACACTTGAATCGGTGGATTTTACTGATAGCTGTGATGTGTATCTCCATTGTAGACAAGCAAGTTCAGGAAATGGCTTCCACACTGAATAGATGAATGTGTTGCATGATGAAACTTGATTGGTAGCTTGATATGTATATTACCAATAGATAAGTTTTAAGACACCCAATCATGAGACTATCTCTCTACGGTGCCAAGCTGGAAGCAGATAGACCTACCGTAGATTGCCAAGGCACAGCTTTGCTTGTCCAAGAGCACCCAACAATCTTTTCCTACTTGCATCTCTTAGGGTCTCAGATATGCACTTCCTGTCAACAAGGTTGCCACCCTATTACATCATCAGTTGAAGTTTTTGATTACTTATATTGTAAAGCTTGATCAATGGGCATTTTTACAACGACAAAACAGTTTTACCAAATTCAAAACATGAACAAACTACAACTCATCCTTATCGTCTTAACAAAAAGGACCATAAAAAGGCAGCATCTGAATCACCTGAAAATCCTGCCCCCTATGTGGAAATATACTAAATAGATGCTTATAAAAGTATCCTTTGATATTATTAGTAAGAACCAACTTGAATATTAAGCAGCTTATTTTAAACACAATAATCATATCTGAAATGACACCAATAAAATGGTAGCTGAAGCAAAAATCCGCTTCCTTTCATATGTGAGGTGAGGTCTTAAGAGGCATTTTTTCCCCATATTTTCTTGTTCGATGGTTATGAAAGGAGTAATAGTTGGGCGAATTGCTGCATATTTTAGCTGATAAGAGCAACTCTAATAGATGCCCTATTTTAGGGCACCACTTTTGGGTTTAGGGCACCTGTTTTAGTATTTTAGGGCATCCATTTTTTTCTGCTTTACTAGATGCCCTATTTTAGGGCACGGCCTTTCCAACCGATGCCCTAAATGCAAACTTATACTTGTTTTAGTTCAAACTGTAGCATAGTTTTGACGTACACATTGAACTGAACTAAACTAGGAAGTAGAACATACACATTATAAGTTCTAAACTAGAACATAGTAAACTAAGGTCCGGCTTCCCTCCTCAGTTGATTCATATCAACACCGGAGTCATCATCGGAATCAAAATCCAAAAATTCGGAAGAATATGAATCGGAATTGAAATCCAAAAATTCGAAAGAATCCGAATCGGAATCCTCGATCTCGATCACCGGAGCTGAGGGTCCAGCTGCCGTGGAAGGGCCAGCCTCCGTCTTCGTCTTCTTCGCGTTCCGACTCGTGTAGAACACGTACTCCGCCCTCACGAGCTCGGGGTTCTCCCGACAAAGCTTCTCCACTGCTGCCGCATCCGTCTGCTTGGCCTTGAGCTGCTGGCGGGCCTTGCGGTCTTCCTCCTAGACCGCACGACAGACGACGCGAAAACTCGGAGCGACGAACGTCGCTTGCTCGGAGTTCTCGATGTCTGCTCGGAGTTCTCGATGTCAGAGAAATTCATCTCACCGCCACGCCACAACGTCGTACGGGCGGTCAGCCTCGTCCGCCGATGGGAACGGTGCCGAGCCACATCCGTGTACAGTCGACGGTGATTTCGGCCGCGTACATTCCCAATTGCTGGAGCCGCACGTCGCGGTAGCCCGTGCTGTTCTTCACCGGCGGCTGAGTCGGCGGCCTCGGCCGCCGAGTGACTCAGCGTTGCGCGTGGCTGTTCGTTGACCGGCGCGGCCATGTGGCCGCGGGGGCCGGAGGCGATGCGGAGGGCGGGGGAAGCGGCGGTGGGACGGGCGAATCGTGGCGGCGGAGGGTGCGGTGGGGAAGCGGCGGCGGGACGAGCGAATCGGCGGCGGGGGAGGTCGGGAAGCAGCGGCATGAAGAATGGCGGCGAGGGAGGTGCGAAATCGGCGACGGGGCGGGCGAATTGTTGTCGGCGGCGGGGAAGGGGAACGAGGGTTCCACGCGTGTGGAAATGGGAAGGGGATCGGCAGTTGGGCTGTGTGCGCGTGAAAAGGGAAAGGATAGGGCACGGCTGCGCGCGGGCCTCTCTGCCCCATATTTGGGGAAGAGAGTAGCAAAATTTAGGGCAGCCCTATAATAGGCCACATGATAGGGCATCTGTTGGCGTTTTTTTCTGTTCGTGCCCTAAAAAACGGTTTTAGGGCACCAACACTAAAATAGGCTATCTATTAGAGTTGCTCTAAGTGCTGTTGTTATAGACCTGTGTTGTAGTTCTATCGGCTCAGCCTGTATTATTATGATTAATTAACAACCGAGACTATCCGTTTAGTCACCATGGAAGTGAGCATGCCTGGCCTCTTAAAAATTGCAGGCAATCATAGAGTGCATAGAAATAAAGTATATGTTTGTTAATCTGATAGTGTATGTTGAGGTAAGAAATAAAGATGCACTACTACATGTTTAGCGACCAGAGCAGGGTAATAATAACAGGAATAACAACAAACACATGGCCTGCGAAGTATATACAATAAATAAGCCGCAAACAAGTGTTGGCAATGAACCAGAAAGCACATGGACAATGAAATGAAGACAGACTCATGTAATTCTTCAATTTTTTCTTCACAGTTCACTTATATTTATGTCTCATCTATTTATCATGTTTTGTGATTTGCCACTGGCAAATGGTAATAAGTCAACGTGTTCATATCGTTAGGTTGTACAATGGGGAAATGGTAGTCTGGCTGCATGCATAGCTGCTGTAGAGCGATGATTTCTTTGTGCCAGCAGAAGTTAACCTTTCTAAATCAAATTAGATGTTTAATAGTAATGTTGTGTTCTGTTTTACCATCGCTAACTCTTCCTATTACCTGTACTTAAATGTCCCTTCTTTAGTTCAAGGCAGCATTTTAGAAATTGCCGAAAAATATTGTCTCCCTTGGCTTATTGCAATATACCAGACATGTACTTCTAGATAAGCCTGCTACATTTGATTTCCTTACTTGCAATCTACTAGCTGACCGACTTCTAGATAAGCCTGCTACACGTGGTCGGACTTCACTGTAATTATGTGAAGAGAATAGTCCACCATTCTGCCGTCTCAGTGGGGAGGCAACGGCACCCCTACTCCGTCACCGTCCACCATTCTGCCGCCGGCCGCATCCTCGGCCTCATCTCCGCTGCACAGTATGCCCGCCTGTGGCCTGTCTCCTTCTCCGTTTATTGCCCCCTCCTCCATTCATCCTCCTCCCAAATTGTTTCCAATGATTCTCTCCCAAGCTTCCTCTGATCCTTTTATCTGGTATTTGCTTGCAGTACATCTCCAAGTTCTTCGTTTGGTGCTTAACTATGTCAGAGCTCAGATTCGCTTCTATACTTGCTTCGTCCATTTTGTTTTGATGATGATGAGACATATTTATATGTTTTGTTGTTCTATAGCACATCAATTCGCCAGGACAAACCCCAGACATGCCATGGAAGTTCACGAAAAATATGGGAAGGTACAGTCTGAGTCTCAGAGATGATTTATGCTTGGCTATATTGGTTTCTGTGCAACCTTTGGGTGGTTAATTCTGTTTTGCAATATATTCGTGAGCCCATGTTCATGCTCTGGATTCCTGAACATACGAACTGGACTTATATTTTGCCTTTCACATTTTCAGGAATTGCAGGGGATGGCAAAATGCCTATTCCAGTCTGTTGCCTATGGTGCCTGCTCAAGGAGAGGACAATAATCGCCAAGCGAGGGGCGCCCAGAAGGAAGTCGTAGACCACATCCCAGAAAATTCATAGAAGTTTTGATGATTCGGTTCATTGAGTATGTCAATGGTCCATGCATTTTAACAAAAAAATATTTGTACTTTTGCTGACCCATTCTTGGTTTGTTCCAGGTTTTAGACGAGTTCATCAAGAGAAGAAGAGAAACTGAATGGTGCAGTATTCATCCGATTACCATTTTATATGCACACATGGCTGTACTTTTTCTCCAATATGTGTGGATAACTGATAATGAATGGTGCAGTATTCATCCGATTACCATTTTATAGGCACACATGGCTGTACTTTTCTCCAATATGTGTGGATAACTGATAATGAATTGGTATACTTTGGATCTATCCATCTTATTGTCTTGTAACTGAAAATGAATTTCAATATAGTTTCATCTTGATGCTTTGGGTCACCCTAACTATATGGATTAGCCTGAGGCTCTCCAATATCACATATGCACAATTCTGGCAACTCATAATGGCATTGGAGTTCTTGATGACGCTTGTGTTGTTGTGATGTGAAGTGTTGGGAATTAAGAAACAGTATAGTGTTTTATGGTAATCTTTGGTTAAAGATCAGACATGTGTGGTGGTTAGGTCGGTCAGAAAATGAAATATTAGTTTCAAGGAGGTGGCACTGAATCTGTTTGGATCAGTTTTGGCTATGATACAGAAGATCGAGACACGCCATTATTACACTGAAAGAAATCATGGTCGTAGACTGGTTTTCTGATGAACTGAAGGTTATACCAATTTGCCTGCGAAGATATTTATTTATAAGGATTCTCGGAACGTCCACCTATGCATGTCAAGGAGACCATTGAGCTTTTCAATCCGAGCCCTGCTTGAGGTATGATACTTGACACCCAACTGTCCTATTCGGACAATCGGTAAATTTGTGCTTCCTTTTAAAATTACTGATACATTTCTTCTACAATGTTGTTTATGGAGAAGTTCTCATTTTCCTTCCTTGTATTTAGTTTACTTTTGGGTTTTTTGAATACGTACTGGCAATTATTTCAGGTTTTTTCTATCTCAGGTTATTATGATATTAATATTGTGTTATATGGCTGCAGGCCACTCTGGTGATTACCAGATTGTCGTGTTAGGAATAAGCACCGAGTCGCTTGAGAAGCTCTGTTTACGTACTGTAAGGGCGTGCTCGGCAACGGGCTGGCTTCCAGCTTCCAGTCGGAGCAGCATGGAGCAGCACCGAACGCACAAACTCCGCGGAGCTGGCTCCACGAAGCTGGATGTTTTCCGTGTACAATGCGTGGAGCACCTATTCTAGCAATCCGCGGAGCAGCGTAGCGTGGAGCAGCAGTAATTATAGCGAAATGCCACCGCCAAGTGAGAAAAACTGTTCGCTCCTGGGTCTTTCACAGGAGGAATAGATCGAGCGAAGCGGCTCTCTCCCGTCCCCGAGCTCCTGCCCGCCGCCGGCCGCCGCGAGCTCCTACCCCGCCGCCACGAGCTCCTGCCCAGCCGCCGCGAGATCCTGCCCCGCCGCCGCGCCCCGTCGACTCCGGCAGCCGCAAGCTCCTGCCCCGCCGCCACGAGCTCCTCCCGTCCGTCCCCGAGCTCCTC
>QRDG01001386.1:0-135802 GCA_012064385.1 Puccinellia tenuiflora
GATTATACATAGGCTATTAGCGGTGCACCAGGTTTAGCATCAGTTGTGCACCAGGTTGGCAAAATTTTCAACACAGGCTGCCCAACCGGTCCCATGTGAGTGCTATGTGGCCTTTTTACAAGACAGGCTTGCAATTGGCTTTGGAGCGTAAAGGCCCTGATGGGAGGCAACAAGCTAAAAACGATCGATCAACTGATTAATTAGGGATGCAAATCCATATATGCTCATTAGCGACGGATTTTCATCGCGTCGCCTGAAACGTCCACTAATTGGGCCGATCCATTTAGTTCCCCTAACACGAGGGTTCCCTTTCTCTTCCTTTTCTCTCTTTATTTTTTTCTATTTCTCGTTTTTCGTTCCTTTTCTATTCTGTTTTTTATTTCATAGTTCTTTTTTTGTTTTCATTTTTCTTTTTTATTTTCAATATTTTTTGTCATTTTTTCACTTTTTTATGATTTTTTTGAAAATATTTTAAAAAAATGTTCAAATTTAAAATTTATTCATATTCAAAAATTATCTATTTTCAAATTTAAGAAGTTTATTTATTTTCGAAATAGTTCTGCTCACCGATATTTTTGTTCACTTTTAAAATCGAATAGTTTCCATTCACGACATTTCTTTTCACTTCAAAAATCGTTCTATAGTTTCCGTTCACCGATATTTTTCTTCACTTTAAAAGTCGTCCAAAAATAGTTTCTGTTCACCAACATTTTCTGTTCACTTTTGAAATTCCAAAATAGTTTTTTTTTCACTGACATTTTCGGTTCACTTTTAAATCGTTACAAAATAGTTTCTGTTCACCGACATTTTATGTTCAAATTTGAAAATTGTTTAGCGCTGAAAAATGTTCAAAATTAAAATTTGTTCAATTTTAAGAAATGTTCAAATTTGTAAATTGTTCACTTGAAAGTTGTTTTTAGTTATGAAAATATTCAAATTCAATTTCTTCAATTTTTTAAATGTTAAATTTGAAAATTGTTCACATTTTTAAGAACTTTCAGATTTAAAAAATATTTCCAATTTGAAAAATATTCAGATTTATATTCTATTTAAAACTAAAACTAAAAACAACAAACAGAAAATAAGAAAAAACTAGACCTTTTCTATTGGGCCGCTCAAAAGCAGCCCATTTCGGAACGCTAGCAGGTGTGCTGCCAAATTCCGTCGCTTCAAAGCAATATATAGGAGCTCCCATTAGGGATCAGGTGATTAGCCCTCACAAGTGCGACGGCGTATCATCTGAACTTCTCGCCAGTCTCCAGGACACGTCTCTCCCAGACCTCTTGAAAATGAAGGACGGCCGACACAGCGACGCTGTCTCTTTCGATCCCCGATCCGCAGACCGCCGGGGAGTCGACAGGATCAACAGCCCCCCGACGCTCCACTTTCAATAATTCAATCTCAGCCAAAAGACAAGGTACAAGATGCGACACTCTAATTTTTTTAAACTCTTGTATTTGATTGTTAAGAAGTGGGGGATTCAACTAATTTAATCAGCCTTTATTAAATGCTGATACATGGATAGGTATCTTCTAAAAAGAAAACGCCGTCGCAAAATCCATGTGATATAAACTGGGAAGAGGAGATTCAGTATGATCCGGTACAAAAAAGAATTGAAGATTATCATCCTAATCTTAAGGACTTGGTAAGAAGAAAAGTTACTTGATAAATGGACCTTGCCAACCACGCACTTCCGAATTTCCGTGTACACTTATTGGGAATAAAGATAGAAGGTTTAATCCTGATTGTTTTAATCCTTATATGTTATGGAGGATGCGAGATCAGATCATGTCTTTTCTATTATCGACTATCTTTTGTGAGTCACATCATCACCAATAATTCATTTCTACAAGACCTTGATCATTCTTATTTGTCAGCATATGGTATATCCTCGTTTTGTTGAATTATTTATACTAAGACTTGTTAAAGGAATAGTATTAGTAATTTTTTTTCACTCGGTTACGTATATCGCTAACTCGGTGTAAAATTGGTGCACCATGGTAAATTTTTCCTAGATTCGCCCTAAAGATTGCTAAGAAATTTTTGTTTGATTAAAATGCATTTCGTTGAAATATTATTTTATCATTTCCTTTTTCTCCATGCAAGGTATGCAAGTACTATTAAATATCACAAAAGCATGCCTTGACAAACAATTGACGCTAGAAGCAATCTCCACACTAAAGGTTGGTCACCTTACTACAAATTCTTCAAATCTTACGCCATTCACTAGGATGGTGGACAGCTTAATATTCTTCTTGCATTGTTATTTCTTTCAATGTCACCTTAGAAGATAACTCAGTTTTGCTGTGCTGCATGTGAAAATTACAATAGCTCTTTGTCATTCTGCTCCATTCCTTCATTAGGTTTCTGGTCTCTTTGTCAAATGTACTACACATACATAATTCAAGGGATAACTCTGAAAATAGATGTTAATTATGTCAACATGAAATAAGTAACTAAGACAAGTAAATATTGTCAGAACGAAATTAAGTGCACTGCATATTCTTTTGATTTTTGGTCTTTATTTTTCATGGCATGGTTCAAGCATCGACAACATAATGTATTGGATGTTTGGCCTTCCATCTATACATAAAGATCAGATGATAATAAACTTAGTATGAGAACATGGCCATTTTTCATTGTTTACTGTTGTAAGGTGGCATCAAGAGTGAGACCATGGTGACATGTTTTTCCTCATGGTGTTTGAAAATATGAGACCATGGCTATCTTTTTCCTGATGGCTATGTTTTTCCTGGTGTTTCAGAAGTAAGACCGCCTCACCGTACAACAGCACAACACCATGAGGGCGATGCAACAGCTATGGTGCAGTTCGTCGCTTCACTAGAGCTCGTGCAGGCATAGTATAAACTCTACTCGAGTCGGGACGCGCAAAGCAAGAAAAGACGAGGCTGGCCCCTCAACGTAATCAAAGTTGAGTTGGACGACGATGAGTCCGACGAAGTTCACCGGGAGAAACTATAGAATGAGTTGTGTTCGTAGAGGCGGCAATATTTATGTTTGTTTGCGTATTTTAGATTGTGCATTTTGTAGTTCGAAATATCTAAGTATGCATTTTAGTCCTTTCATTTTATAGTTTGAAATATGATCAAATTTCGAGATTTCGTCGTGTTGGTTGCCCTATTTTACATTATGTACAACGAAAATGCTGCTGCTGTTACTCAAGCCGAGCTAATCAAGGAGTCAGTCCATGAAAATGTGGCAGTAGATATCGATCTCAGCAATGCATACGATTCGAAGGAGCAAGCATGGCATAGCATATTATGTAAGTATACTAGGATTGACACGGACAGTCGGTGCCGGTTCACTCCATACGCCTCCAACCTTAACATAATCCGATATCTTATATCCGCAACCGATCACTACTATCCGCTCCGAATCAGAGCCTAAAAAGAATATATGCAACCTAGTAAATAGATATGGATCCGGTTTCTACCGGGCACTGGTTTCCCCTATCACACACATCCGGCGGTGAGGTGAGCTCCGTGGCCGGAACGGACGGCCCAGATCAGCGGTGGTGGCCGGTGTGCTCACTCAAGCGGATCGTATCATCAGTTCGTATTTCCTTCGTTCCCCATTCTCGTCTCCCCTCCCATCCCCTGTCGCGCCCTCGTTTCCCTCGCTCGCCCGCCTGCCCCGCTAGGGTTTGCGGCGAGCGGATCCGGGCGGCGGCGCCGCCGCCGGATGAGCTGATCAGCCAGCCCCGCCTCGCCCCACCTCGCGTCGGCCGTCGTAACCCACCCGACCCATGGGAAACCAGCTCAAGCGCCCCAACACCGTCGTCCCGCTATCCGATCCGTGAGTAGAGCACCTCCCTCCCCTCCTTCCTTATCCGTCCACGGCTCCATTCCATTCCCGCGCCGCCGCTCTATGACACCCGATCTGACTTTGGTCCGCCTGCTGCAGGTCCATGATGTCTTCGCCGTCGCCGGCGTCGGCTGAGAAGCTCACCACCAACGACGCCCTCACCTACCTCAAGGCCGTCAAGGACAAGTTCCACGACAACCGCGCCAAGTACGACGAGTTCCTCGAGGTCTTGCGCGACTACAAGTCCACCAGGTATACATATCCACTATCCCCTCCTCCATCCCTACCCTAAACGCCCTTGTTATCCCCACCGCCATCATCCATCTGTTCGACTCTCCCATGCCACTACCACTACCAGTACTCACAACTACCTCTCCCTAACACGGTTACCACCACCACGATCCATTTCCTTTACGCAGTAACAACGGAAAGAAAACCATATATATAGTTGAATGCCCGTGCGTTGCACGGCTTATTATGTTTTTCTACCGTCATACAGGTCTCACACGGCAGCAATTTAATTGCAACTGATGTGAAACACCCTTACAAAATAACTCAAAATCATGATATCCGTATCCCTATTGTTCTTGTACTGTGATGGGCGTTTATTTTGCTCCTAGTTAAGACGGACAAACTTCTATCCAGTCTATTTTTGATGTTACGTCACATGTCATGCAATAAAGGAACAAAGTCCCATCACGGCCGCACAACTCAGTTCGTCGTGGTATTCTATCTCAAAATGCTTATTCTGGAAATAATAATAAAGATATAAATGATACAAGATCAATCTTTTAATATTTCAAGTTGATTATCTTGATATAAAATTGGTTATAGTTGCATACAATCCCCAGTATCACTTGTACTTGGTATTCCTGTCTACTTGTCTGCAAAAAATGATGCAAGAACAGGGGTACAAAGTAAAGCTGCATAAACTCCAACGAAACAATATTGATACATGCATGCCTTCACACAATAGGTTCTTTTAAATAATATATTGAACAGGCGAAAGACCAAAATAATATTCTTGCTTCCTCACCAAACTACAATACACACTGAAATAATACACCATGTAGTTGCCTAAATTACAATAGGGCAAAACTTTGTTGAGCTGTCAACACTACTGGTTGCTACAACAAGTGCATGTTCTGAATCAATATTAGATGCATTTCAGCAGTCCTACTTTCAACCGTACAGGTTTAGCTGGGAAACATGAAGAGGCGAGGCCTTGTAAAAAACATTGTCATATAGAACTCTTTATCTTCTTTACAATTAGCCCAATAGCAACGATCATTTTTTCAGAAGTAACTCACAAGTAATGCTTCTACATCATGTTTTTCATATTTTTCATGTTATTGACTTACAAAGCAAACTTATTAAACTTCAGATCATCAGAATAAAAACACCTGAACAATAATACTTGTAGATGAACAATTACCTCCTCAAGAAGAGTTGGTTGACGGCGTAGACACGGTCGTAGGCGTAATCATTGAGCACGTTGTGCAGGAACATGTACATGTCGTCTCAATGGAGCGTGTCGAGGAGGTGACGCGCTATGCTTTCATTCAGAGCTCTCCCTGGAAGTTGACTAATATAAATAATCATATCATCTCACAGTATCATGTCAATTATTCATGTTGATGCAACCAATGAATTATCACAAACCAAGCTTCATGAAAACGGCGATGAACTAAGACAATTTACCAATTTGGTGGTGGTGAAGATCTTCGCGCTCGGCGATCTCCTACATGGCTCCGACCAGAACCCTTATAGCCACCAGTGCTGCCCCGCTTACCTGTTCCAGTAATTCCGCATGAATATTATATAGATGTCACAAGAACAATGTACAATTATAATAGGGTATGGAAATCTTGACGCACTCCAAACTTAGCCTTCATTTCTGAAGGTTCAGACCAGCTTCTTCTCACAAGTATGCAACACCTTGATTAGCATATGCGTAATTAGTATTCCCTCTGGTTAATTTCATAGATGTATCTATTCTTAAGTAGGTCTTGCAATGCATTACACAGAAAGGATCTTTATCAGCCACTTTAGAATGACAGACGCGACTGTGCCACAAAACACTTGGAAAAAACAGATGCTCTAAACATTTTATGAGAAAAAAAGTACACCACCGCCATGAAAGGCACATACCACCTAAACAACAGCTACACACTCATCAGGCCGGGAAGCAAATCAGGGTGCCCAAGCAGTTCACTTCAACTAAGAAATTACTTCAATTAATAATACAGCCAATCTTCCACGAACTCACCCTGCTCGACCTGCAACTCGGTCTCGACGGAGTGGGCAGAAAATGAGAGGTCGAAATTCGTGCGCATGTTAGAGGATCACAACAAACCGTTGTACCCAAACTGTGAAGATGGCCTGAAAAAACTGGGTAGCACACTGGAATTGCTGCAATGGAAGGCAGAGGTCGGTTTGACCGACAAAGGTTTTGAAAAGTTGCTGAAAATAATGAAGAAGGACCTTCCAAAGCATAACGAATTGCCCGCCAGTACATACGAAGCGAAGAAGATTGTCTGCCCTCTAGGAGATGTGCAGAAGATACATGCATGCCCTAATGACTGCATCCTCTATCGTGGTGAGGAGTACGAGAATTTGGATGCATGCCCGGTATGCACTGCATTGCGGTACAAGATCAGACGAGATGACCCTGGTGATGTTGAGGGCGAGCGCCCGAGAAAAAGGGTTCCTGCCAAGATTATGTGGTATGCTCCTATATACCACGGTTGAAACGTTTGTTTCGAAACAAAGAGCATGCCAGGTTGTTGCGATGGCACAAAGAAGATCGTAAGAAAGACGCGATGTTGAGACACCCCGCTGATGGGTCACAGTGGAGAAAAATCGAGAGAGAGTTCCCGAACTTCGCAGATGACGCAAGGAACTTAAGATTTGGCCTAAGTACAGATGCATGAATCCTTTTGGAGAGCAGAGCTGTAGTCATAGCACGTGGCCTGTGACTCTATGTATCTATAAACCTTCCTCCTTGGTTGTGCATGAAGAGGAAGTTTATTAATGATGCCAGTGCTCATCCAAGGCCCGAAGCAACCGGAATGAATTGACGTGTACCTTAGGCCTTTGGTTGAAGAACTTTTACAGTTGGGCGCGAAGAAGGTGTAACGTGTGTGGGATGAGTACAAACAGGCGGAATTTGACCTACGAGCGTGTTGTTCGTAACTATCAATGATTGGCCAGCTCTTAGTAACCTTTAGGACAGACAAACAAGGGATACAATGCGTGCACGCACTGTTTAGAGGAGACAGATAGTATATATTTGGAGAAGTGTAAGAAGGTTGTGTACCTGGGCATCGTCGATTTCCTTCCGACCAAGCATCCCGTAAAAAAAAAAGGCAAGCATTTCCAAGGTCTGCCCGAGCCTCGGAGGAAGCCTGACCACCGTACTGGTGAAAGATATTTTGATATTGTCAGGATCTAAAGTGATCTTTTGGAAAAGGTTCTGGCAGTCCATCTGTTCCGAGGACGGTACCTGGACATGCGGCCATGTGGAGAAGAAGTCTATTTTTGTGGGTACACTATTGGAAGTCCCTAGAGGTCCGCTCTTCAATCGACGTGATGCACGTGACGAAGAATCTTTGCGTGAACCTGCTAGGCTTCCTGGCGTTATGGGAAGACAAAAGAATACAACCGAAGCACGGGAGGACCACACAACGTATGAAAGACCCAAACAACATGCATCCACAGAACAAGATAAACCGGAGCAGCTACGCCCTTACCAAAGCAGAGAAGGAAATCTTTTTTGAATGCCTGAACAGTATCAAGGTCCCGTCTGGCTTCTCGTCGAATATAAGGGAATAATAAATATGGCTGAGAAAAATTTCAAAACCTAAAGTCTCATGACTGCCACGTGATTATGACGCAGTTGCTTCCGATTGCACTAAGGGGCCTTCTACAGAAAATGTTCGAGTACCCATTGTGAAGCTATGTGCATTCCTCAATGCAATATCTCAGAAGGTAATCAATCCAGAAATCTGACACAGTTACAGAACGATGTGGTCCAATGTCTTGTAGTTTCGAGTTGGTGTTCCCACCATCGTTCTTCAATATTATGACGCATCTGCTGGTTCACCTAGTCGAAGAGATTGCCATTCTCGGTCCTGTTTTTCTACACAATATGTTCCCCTTTGAGAGGTTCATGGGAGTTTTAAAGAAATATGTCCATAACCGTGCTAGGCCAGAAGGAGCATCTCAAGGGCTATGAACAGAGGAGGTCATTGAGTTCTGCGTTGACTTTATTCCTGACCTTAAGTCGATTGGTGTTCCACAATCAAGACATGAGGGGAGACTGAGTGGAAAAGGCACGCTAGGAAAGAAAGCAGACATATGCAGGGACGGGCATTCTTTAACTCAGGCACACTACACAGTTCTACAGAGTTCTACCTTGGTGGCCCCGTATATCGAGAAACACAAGAACATATTACGGTCTCAACACCCGGGACAGTCCGACACCTGGATTACACATGAACACATTGATACTTTCGGCGGTTGGTTGCGAACACATCTCATTAATGACAACACTGTTGGAGATCAGCTTTACTTGTTGGCCAGGTCACCATCTTCGACTGTGTTGACTTTCCAAGGGTACGAGATAAATGGAAATACATTTTACACGATCACCCAAGATAAAAAGAGCAGCAACCAAAACAGTGGTGTCCGGTTTGATGCAATAAACAACAATGGACAAAAGGACACATATTATGGTTACATAGAGCAGATATGGGAACTTGACTATGGACCTTCTTTTAAGGTCCCTTTGTTCCGGTGCAAATGGGTCAAGCTTTTAAATCCCCCCTTCACGGTCAAAACTGACCCAACCATCGTGTTGAATGATGAAGATGCTCCATGGTTACGGTCGGTGCGACCATAAGAAAGCGGCAAGACTTCTCTGATGATCTTCCACCGCTTCCCGCCTTCGTCTTCGTGTAATAATATTTATGGATGAGTGTTCTCAAACATGATGTATTTTTATGAACACTTTGATAATATTTAGTCCCGGTGGCTAGAACCGGGACTAAAGGGTCTTTTGGCGCGCACCTTTTCGGTGTCCGAAAAAATACCCTTTAGTCCTGGTTCCAGCCACAAACATGCATCTTGGAAGCACGGACAATGTATTAAACCTTTTATCAAATGCACACGGTTTCCCCGTCATACAGCCCAACGGTGGCTCGTGAGTGCCTGCATATCAAATGCACGTTGGGCTGTATGACGGGAATCCGAATGATTTGTATTCGGTCGATGAACTGAAGTATTTTGTAGATAGAACAGCCTGCAAGTATTTTGTTGAGGGCTGTGAAGTGAGCAGCAAATCGACCTTCGATCCAAACAGCCCCAAGACTTCTCTGATGATCTAACGACCGTCCCAAAAGTGTTGGGAATGTTGTAGATCATCAGAGAGCCTTGGAGCTGCTTGGATCCGACCGAGGGCATGGCTATTATAGGCGTGTGCTTCCTGATCCACCACGTTGTGTGCCGTTTCGCTGCAGGGACGTCGCTATTTATAGGCGTGTGCTTCTGATCCAACGGCTCACAAGCGCTCTAAAGAAACACACCCCTGATCCAACGGCTCACAAGCGCTTGAAAGAAACACACGATCCGTGTGCTTCTTTAGTCCCGGTTGGTAACACGAACCGGTACTAAAGGCCCTGATCCAACAGCTCACAAGCGCTCGAAGGAAACACACGATCCGTGTGCTTCTGATCCAACGGCTCACAAGCGCTCTAAAGAAACACACCCCTGATCCAACGGCTCACAAGCGCTTGAAAGAAACACACGATCCGTGTGCTTCTTTAGTCCCGGTTGGTAACACAAACCGGTACTAAAGGCCCTGATCACTCTATATATAGGCTTGGCCTCCATTGCCATATCACATCTAAACTCATATCTGCAACCTCATCACTCTTCCATTGTAACAAAATTTTGACTTAGGCATTTTTGACTTAGGTTTCTCGGCGACGATGTCCATGTTGGACCAGAGGGGCGATGTGCGGGACTGGGCTCCACCGGGCTGGCACTGGGAGGTGCTACCTTCCGGGACGCGCAGCTTGGTGAGGAATCCGGGTGACATCGTCGACCCGGATCTTCTGTGGTGGCAGTCGCGTGGGCCACGCTCGGTGCAGAGGGAGCCGGCCTCCGAGGAGGTGGTACGTCGCCGTATCAGGGAGGAGGATGAGCACGTCCGTCGCTACATGTATCTATTGGATAGGCAGTATGACAGTAGGTGGTCGTTTCTTCGAGGGTTCCTTCTCACGTGAGCTATGACCCTGTGAGGGTTCCTTCTCTTTGGATGCGCAGCGCCGGAGGCTCAGCACCCGTGGCTCAGGAACTTGGAATATGTCCTAGGAAGTACGACAGTTCTGTTGAAAACTGTTCACAACAAAGAGCTATCTCCTCCTAACATTCTAGGGTTTCTGTCGAAATAACGGGTGTTATGGCCAAATACATGGCATAGTTTGTTTGAATGGGTCCATATTCCACACAAACATGCATCTTGGAAGCACGGACAATGTTGACGAAGGAAGTTTTTTTATTGAATAAAAAAACCATTTTCCATTTTCCGAGTGTCAGAAATGGTTTTTTTTTGTGAAGGACCTACCAGAAATATGTTGCAAAACTTGGGTGATTCATTTTTTTAATATGCTAGAACATGTTATATGCACAAATAATCAATTTGTTTTCTAAGAAAAGATTTCCATCCACCTCTTTTAAAAATCACAAATTTCTGCCGATTCTGCTGGAAACGGGACAACTTTCTAGACTTAATTATAGTTTCTAGAAATATTTAATTCCATTTTGAAAGATATTGTATTTATAATTTTATAAGTTTAAAACAAAAATTATTGTTTTTTTCTGATAAACAGATCGAAAGATATTGTATTTATAATTTTATAAGTTTAAAACAAAAAAACAGAACAAACTTTTGTTGGCGCCCAAATTTTAATTCTGAAAGAACCTTTCGTCCCGTTCGTGGCTGGAACCGGGACGAAAGGGTCTTTTGGCGCGCACCTTTTCGGTGTCCGAAAAAATACCCTTCCGTCCCGGTTCCAGCCACCAACGGAACGAAAGGGTAACCTTTCGTCCCGGTTGGTGGATGGAACCGGGACGGAAGGGTCTTTCGTCCCGGTTCCAGCCACGAACCGGGACAAAGAGCCTCTGTTACTGCCTCTTCTTCCCCCGATCCCTCTCATTCTCTCATTCTCTCATCTCTCGCGCGCGTTTAAGGAGCACCAAGGGACGCCGGCAGGCTGCCAAAATTTCCGGCCGCCGCCCTCCTCCTCGCCGCTCGCCGCCGCGCCCTCCTCCTGCCGCTCGCCGCTCGCCGCTCGCCGCCGCGCCCTCCTCCTTGCCGCTCGCCGCCGCGCCCTCCTCCTCGCCGCTTGCCGCCGCGCCCTCCTCCTCGCCGCTCGCGCGCGGCCGCTCCGAGATCCGCCGGCGCGCGGTTGCGAGAGCCTCCGCCGGAGGACGTCACCGGCCTCCTCGTCAACCTCGTCGCCCGAGCTCCTGCGCCGGAGGACGTCACCGCCCTCCTCCGACACGCCGCCCCCGCACGCCGCCCCCGCACGTCGCCGTCGATCTCTGCAGGTTCGATCTCTGCACCGAATTTGTGTTATAAAAATTGTGATATATACTAGCACAATGTCCGTATTCGAATGTGATATATAAAAATTGTGTTATTGCCGTTATTCCGAATGTGATATATAAAAATTGTGTTATAAAAATTGTGATAAAAATTGTGATTAAATTTTGCGATATTGTAGATAGATGATTAATCCGTATGCATTGTGTTAAAAATTGTGATTAATCCGTATGCATTGTGTTAAAAATTGTGATTAATCCGTATGCATTGTGTTAAAAATTGTGATTAATCCGTATGCATTGTGTTAAAATTGTGATTAAAAATTGTGATAAAAATTGTGTTATTCCTGTCCCCGACGTGCCACTGGTTCTAACGTAATATAGTAGAATATATCAGAATATTTAGCCACATTACGTGATTTTTTTCACCGCGTCGCCAACACCACCTTCAACAATGTTCCCCCGCGTCTATAGCTTCCGACACTCCTTCCGGACCGGAGGTAGTATTTAGAATGTTTAGAATATTTAGATTGTTTATTTTGAATAATTAGTGTTAGCAATTATGTTAGCTATTTTAATAATTAGTGTAGAATAAGAATAAGAATAGAATTAAAAGAATAAGAATAAGAATAAGAATGGGTTAATTTTCATTAACCACCCGGTCAATTGTCCTTGCAGAAACTATGGATCACAACAGAGACGAAAATCAGGAGAACATATTGCAAGATATTATCCGCGGTGAAGATGAGTTGGAGTTCACCTCGAGCTTTCTGAACGACTCCGGCGAGGGAGCGCAGATAGAAGCTGAGGCATCCGGTGATGATGGTGACCGGACAATTATTACTACAAACTCCGGCGCGGTATATTAACTAACCCTATATTGACTAAATCCACTATTTGATTCATATATATATATATGCATTAATGATCTTTCTTCTTTTAGCCCTCCGGATCGAGCAAATCTTCTTCTATCCCCAAACGAGGCCCATCCAAAAGGTGTGATAAAGAAGAGAGATACAAGATCGAAGCAGTAGCTCCAGATGGCAGACCGCTGACACATTTTGTCAAGTTTGTAAGTCAGTGCGGAGTTGTTGTTAGGGACAACGTCCCGATCACCACTCAAGAATGGAATGAGCCGAAGGCGACAGAACGCTCGTCTCTCACTTTTGTTGACGATAGAGTGAAAGACAATCTTTGGACGACGCTAATGGCTAATTTCACGCTTCCTCGTCAAGACGACGACGCTCATCCGTTAGAGGAGGAGGATCCAAATTACGTGGATCCCATAGAGAAAAAGGTCAAGGAGTGGGCACTGAAGAAGATGGCCGAACAATTTGCAAACTGGAAGAAAAGATTGCACAAGGACTTTGTCCTTCAAAAAAAGACTCCGGAGTTCACTGGAGCGTATGAAAAGCTAAGGGATTAGTGGGAGGAATTTGTCAAGTACAAGAAATCTGACGAGGCTAAGAAAAGGTCAGCAACTAATAAGAAAAATGCTTCCAAGAAGGAATATCACCATAGCATGGGGTCAGGTGGCTACAGGGCTATCAAGCCTAAGGTGGAGAGACTTGAGAACGCCCTGCTTGAACAAGGGATAATTCCTGAGACGCTGCGGTGGGCTGATCGGGCAAAACTTTGGTTCTTCGGGCATGGGGGAACGTTGCACCCAGAAACAGGGAAGTGCATCTTTACAAAAGCACAACTTGCAACCCCTCTCGCTGAACTTCAGAAGATAATGAAGGAGGTAGAAGCCGGGGAGTTCGTTCCAAACAGAGAGAAGGACGAGCTGTCACGGGCCCTCGGGAATCCAGAACACAAAGGTCGGACACGAGGCACAGAAGGCTCCGTACCGTGGAAGTATGGATTTCCAGATGACGCTGACAGTTATAGAAGCCGAGGGAGGAAGAAGGCAGAGGAGGCAGATCGGCTGAAGCAGATTGAAGATAGATTAACTAGGCAGCAGCAGATCCTTGATTCACTTACCACCCGGGAAGCTCAGCGGCACTAAGATCCTTCTCAGCAAGATAGCGGCCCACCATCTCAGCGGAAAAGCAGCGTGGCTTCCACGGAGCTCTTTCGGCCAGATATCTCGGCTCGTCGCTACCCCGTGGATGATATCACGGAGAGGGAAAATTGTGAGCTACATGCTCCATTGATGAACATAACCGTGAAGGTGGCGGTCGGCGTAGTCTTAGCTGCTGTAACTAATGGTACTTACCATTCGCGGCCGATTCCAGATGGATATTCTGTTGTCTTAGTGGATGAAGTCATGAAAGGATACGAGGATCTGCAGCTTGACTACCCTACGGGTGAAGGCGAGACTGCACTGAGGGATGGTAGAAAAACTACTGTTCTATGGCGGAAGGAACACATTGTGCTTCCAAATTGGAAGCCAAGGTCACCGTCTCCGCCGCGTCAGCCGTCTCCGCCACCTCAGCCGTCTCCGCCGCGTCAGCCGTCTCCGCCGCGTCAGCCGTCTCCGCCACCCCAGCCGTCTCCGCCGCGACAGCCATCTCCTCCGCAGCGTCAGCCATCTCCTCCGCCGCGTCAGCCGTCTCCACCGCCTCAGCCGTCTCCGCCGTGTCAGGCATCTCCTCCGCAGCCTCAGCCGTCACAGGCTCATAGTCGTGTTCAAAAGCGGAAGAGCACCGCCTGCGCCGCCTCTGCCTCGGGTTCTAGTGGTACAAGTCATCAGAAGAAAGCGAAACCCGCCAAGCCTATCGAGAAATTACCTTACGAAATGACCAAAGCAGAGCTAGAAGTGTGGGTTAAAGAGGATGTCAGACGCCAGTTAGCACCGAAGCGGTCACAAAAGGTCCCACTAGATCCGGTCTTAGTTGAGAGAACACTGAGAAACCTGACGCGACCAACGGCTGAGCAGATTTTACCGGACTACGACCGAACAATTATAAAGGCACGTGATGCTCAGGTGCCGCCCCATGTTCTGAGGGCACGCAATATTCCGAAGCCGAAGGACCGTCCATACGGTCAAGGAGTTCCTCAGCTCGGACAACAGGAGAAGCAATCGTGCGCCCCGCTGAGGGTGTGTTCCGATGTCCCTCGGCCTAAAAAATTAACTAACAAACAAATCAAAAAAGCCGCCGATGAGCTTGGTGTGACCATGGCTGAATACTTGGGCTCGCTAATAGAGTATCCCATTGCTGAGGTGATCACAGACAAGTACAAATACAAGCACGGGGAGCCTTTTGTCAAACCAGAGAAGGTCCCGAACCTTCCAACAAAAATGCGAAGATTGAATGCGTGGTACATGGAAGCAGCAAAGGAAGGGAAAAATTGGATCAACCTGGAGGTTAAAGAAGAGCATTACGGTCGTGGAACTGCCCAGGTCCAGGTTGAATTTGAAGAACTGTTTCAGTTATTCCAACAAGATGCCATCGACAAATCTATCGTCAGTGCCTATTGTCTGTAAGTATTTTTTTCTGTAACTAAGTCTCTAACTCAGCTCGTTAAACATATTTGTAATTATCCTCACTCTATTATGCAGATTGAAGATTCGAGAATGCAGATTATCTGGAATCTATGACATTGGGTTCGTTGACCCACATGTCATTCATCAGTACAATCTTATACATAAAGAAAAGGAAACGGAGGACCTCTTGGTACTTGCGTTAAGGAAGCAAGAAACTAAAACACAAATACTATTTCCTTACAACTTTGGGTGAGTGTTAGTGTCTATACACCTTCTATACTCCATGTTAATTAAGTGTAATTGACGAGTAATTCGTGCGCAGGTTCCACTATCTGTTATTTATCATTATTCCTGACAAAGGAATAGTACAAGTCATGGACCCACTACGTGATCAACCAGAGAACTGGGAGGACATGAAGGGAATGATCCAGAGGTAATTTCAATCATTATGGCACTATATCGGCAACTTTCGTTCATTTCCTGGTATGTAGTAATTAATAAGTCATTTATTCTTTTTCATTGACTTCCAGGGTTTGGAAACGGTTCACCAACAGGGCTCCGGGTGAATGGACAGATGAGCTTGAATTTAAAGACATGGCGGTAAGTAGTTCTATCTAGACCCGGGCATCTATTTGATTGAAGTTTAATAATATTATCATGCTTGATTATTATTTTGATTGAACTTTGTTCTTATAAAGTGCCCGAGACAGGGATCCGGAAATCACTTATGTGGATTGTATGTCTGCGAGTTCATTCGCCAGAGGTGTTATCAGAGGAGCAGACTCTTAGAACATCTTGAAGTAAGTAAACAATATTCACAATACTATTTTATTACAATCAATTGTGTTGAGATTCTCTCATATATATATCGAAATTGACCCCTTCCATAAATTATATAGATCGAAGGAATGCGGGACATGCTCCTACCACAAGACCGCTTGCGAGCAATTCAAGAGGAGCTGGCGGCATTCTTCTTAGATCAAGTCATAGATAAAAATGGAGAATTTTATTCACCGGGCAACTAGGGTTTTGTGTATGTTAATAGGGTTGGACAACTTATATGATACTATATGTAAAGATTCGACAACTTATGGCGATGTTTGTGTAATTCCTTCTTTAGTTGTTTTGTATATACATAGTATCGTCGAATTGGATCCTAAAAAGAAAAACAATAAATGAAAAAATAAACGAAAAACAGTAAAACAAACAAACAATATAAAGAAAAACAACAAAACAAAAAAAAACTGAATAAACCTTTAGTCCCGGTTCGTGGCTAGAACCGGGACTAAAGGTCCTCTGACAGGCGCGGCACTGCGCGCTGCCACGTCTTGACCCTTTGGTCCCGGTTCGTAACAGAACCGGGACTAAAGGTCGGGGCTTTAGTCCCGATTGCGCTGTCCCGGTTGCGCAACCGGGACTAAAGGGGCTGGGGAACCGGGACAAAAGCCCCGTTTTCCACCAGTGTGTGCCATCATTACAAAAACTCCAAGTCCAGCAGACACGATAGTTGACGGAGAGATGGAGCAAGCATGAAACAAAAAACTTAATTTTAATTATATGTTTCTGTTTTCCATCTGCATTAGGTGCCATGTTGTGTATTTAATGTAATCCTGTCGAGAAGGTGAATATAACAGTTGCTTGACAAAGGAACTGCAATTCAACCGAAGTGGTGAAACGCATGTTTTATATCTAGCCTTTGTCACTAGGACATGTGTCCTCCTTAGAGTCGAGGGTGTAGTGGAATATCAACTCTATTACCTTCGTATTATTTGTTACAAACGATAGTAAAACAACGATGGAATTAAGCAAGATCAAACCAACGGGGGACACGAGATTTTAACGTGGAAAACCCTTCCAACAAGGAAGAGAAAAACTACGGGCGCCAGCCAGCAATACTTCACTATTTCGGGGTGAGGTTACAAACGCGCCGGGATTTACAATGTGTGGCTTATCTCCGGCGGCGGCTTACAAGACGTATTTATAGTGGTCCTGACCTAATCTAGGTCGGTGATAAGCGGTGTCCAGGTCGGTTACAACTCGTACCCGGCAGTCCTCCTGTCTCGGGGCATCGCGGTGGGCTAACGCCTCCGCTTCGCTTCGGCCCAAGCCTACCGGCGACGGGCCTCGCTTCGCTCCGTCGTTAGCCTTCTCACTTATAGAAACGGATTTGGATCACCATAAAATAACACTCCACCTTGAGCCAAATTCCATCTTGTAGCATCAACAATCCTTCACCCTGAAACATCAAAGAAAACACTTTCGGCGCCAACTAGCCTCTTGGGCTAAACAGTTATACCAACTAAGCTCGAGCAAAGCTCAAACTTAGCAATAGGAACTGGCTTTGTCATCATATCAGCAGGATTATCATGAGTACTGATCTTGCATACCTTCAGCTTACCTTGTGCAACAACATCACGCACATAATGGTATTTGACATCAATGTGCTTTGTTCTCTCATGGAACATCTGATCCTTAGTAAGGTAAATGGCACTTTGACTGTCACAGAACAGGTTAATACAAGTATCATCTCCACAAAGCTCAGCAAACAGACCTTTCAACCAAACAGACTTTTTGCATGCTTCAGCAATAGCCATGTACTCAGCCTCAGTAGTAGATTGTGCAACAACACCCTGCAAGGTAGCCTTCCAACTAACAGCACATCCACTAACAGTAAATACATAACCTGTGAGGGACCTCCTCTTATCCAAGTCGGCAGCAAAATCTGAATCCACATAGCCTGCGAGTCCCTCACCAGACTTGCCAAACTTCAAGCAAGCGTTGGATGTGCCGCGAAGGTACCTGAAAATCCACTGAACAGCTTTCCAATGTTCTTTACCAGGATTAGCCATATATCGACTGACCAAGCTCATAGCATAGGACAAATCAGGTCGAGAACACACCATGGCATACATTAAGGAACCAACAGCACTAGAATATGGAACTCGAGACATGTACTCAATATCTTCGTCAGTACTAGGACATTGCAATGTCGACAATTTAAAGTGAGGAGCAATAGGCGTACTAACAGACTTTGCATCATGCATGTTAAAATGATGAAGAACTTTCTTAATATAATTCTCCTGACTAAGAAATAGCAATCTAGATTTTCTGTCTCTTGAAATTTCCATACCTAGAATTTTCTTAGCAGGACCAAGATCCTTCATCTCAAACTCACTACTCAACTGTTTCTTCAACGTAGTGATTTCTTTCATGCTCTTGGCAGCAATTAACATATCATCAACATATAGCAGTAAGTATATAGGCGATTCATCAACAAATTTAATGTACACACAGCTATCATATTCAGACCTCTTAAAGCCATGTGACATCATAAAAGAATCAAACCTTTTATACCACTGTCGAGGAGATTGTTTCAAACCGTAAAGGGACTTCTTTAGCTTGCACACGAAATCCTCCTTACCAGGCACTATGAACCCTTCTGGTTGGTCCATGTATATCTCCTCCTCAAGTTCTCCATGCAAAAATGCAGTCTTCACATCTAACTGCTCAAGCTCAAGATCATGCATAGCAACAATACTGAAGAATGTACGAATAGAACTATGCTTGACAACCGGGGAGAACACATCATTATAATCCACACCGGGAATTTGGCTGAAACCTTTAGCTACTAACCTTGCCTTAAACCTTGGAGGCTCATTAGGAGACAAACCTTCCTTTCTCTTGAAGATCCACTTGCAGCGGACGGCCTTCTTTTGTTTAGGCAAGCGCACAACATCCCATGTGCCATTCTTCTCAAGTGATTGCATCTCCTCGTGCATTGCACCAATCCACTTGTCACGATCAACCGAAGCAATAGCTTCAGTGTATGTAGCTGGTTCAGCCTCATGCTCCACCTGTTCAGCACAACTTAGAGCAAAATAAACAACATCACATTCTTCAATTAATCGGTTAGGAGGAACAATATTTCTCCTTGGATGATCAGCAGCAATGGTCGGTTGCTGCAAAACAGGAGGTGAGGTTTGCACAATCTCCTCATCAACAGTTTCTGTTACCTCCTCATCTAGGTGCTCCATCTGCTCCACCTGCAAACGAACCTGTGGTTCGTCCTTATCAGAAGAATCTGGCACAACATCAGTAGTCAGACTGTCCTGATACATAACAGATTCATTAAACACAACACTCCGGCTGAAGAAAGTCTTTTTAGTTTCCGGATTCCACAACTTATATCCTTTCACTCCGGAACCATAACCAAGAAATAAGCACTTAACAGCTCTAGGCTCTAACTTTCCATTATCAACATGAGCATAGGCAGTGCAACCAAAAACTTTCAATTGTGAATAATCAGCCGGCTCACCAGACCATACCTCAATAGGAGTTTTCTTGTCAAGGGGAATGGACGGTGACCTGTTGATCAAGTAGCAGGCGGTGTTGGCAGCCTCAGCCCAAAAACGCCTGTTCATGCGGGCGTTGGACAACATGCAGCGAGCTTTGGAGATGATAGTCCTGTTCATCCGCTCCGCTACACCATTCTGCTGAGGTGTGTATGGGATGGTGTGATGCCTGACAATGCCTTCCTGCCTGCAATAATCATCAAATTCATACGAACAAAATTCGCCACCATTGTCAGTACGAAGCAACTTCACCTTCCTCTCAGTTTGCCTTTCAATCATAACTTTCCACTCTTTAAAAGCAGCAAAAGTATCATCTTTATTTTTCATAAAATAAGGCCAAACTCTTCTAGAGTAATCATCAATAATAGTAAGCATATAACGAGCACCACCATAAGAGGGCTTACATGAAGGTCCCCACAAATCAGCATGTACATAATCTAATGTACCTTTAGTGGTATGAACGGAAGCATTGAACTTAACTCTCTTATGCTTACCAAACACGCAGTGTTCACAGAACGGCAACTTACTCATATTGCAGTCCTTCAGCAGTTCTCTCTTGGCCAATTCTGCCATACCAAGTTCACTCATATGTCCAAGTCGCTTGTGCCAAAGGTTAGTTGTACTTGGATCATCATTAGTAATAACAGCAGCAGTACCAGACAAAGTGCTACCTCTAAGAATATATAACTTGGCGGCGGCCCAAGCCTAGCGGCGACGGGCCTCGCTTCGCTCCGTTGTTAGCCTTCTCACTTATAGAAACGGATTTGGATCACCATAAAATAACATTATTCACCTACTTATTTTTATTATATTATTTTATTTTATTTTTCTTATTCTACCGTAGCAACGTACGGGCATGTTTGCTAGTAGTATATAATAGATAGATAGACTGTGTTTGTAAATGACGTTGTATTATTTTCTAAGAGATCATACCTTAACTAAATTCAGTGTGACAACTCTAAGAGAAGGTTGATATCACCCATTGCACATGCCCTTACACGTTGCACTATTCTATTCTATGTTCCTCGCTCTTGTCTTAATCGATGCCGATGTGAAGAATGAAATACTTAATAACGCAACGGCTGCTAGACGCTTTCTTGTGAGCTCAGCTTTCTGACCAGTGACTAACCAATAATTCCAACTCGCTTGTCATGGTGCCTTCAGCGGTTCATCTCACATTCTTACTCACTTCCTAGCACCCGCTTGTCATGGAAACGAAGAGCGTGGCAATCGTTGGTGCCGGCGTTAGCGGCTTGGCGGCGTGTAAACACCTGCTGGAGCGCGGCTGCCGGCCGACCGTCTTCGAGGCGGACACCGTCCTCGGCGGCGTGTGGGCACATGTTCCCGAATGCACCAGGCTCCAGTCACCGCGGACGATGTACCAATACTCCGATTTCCCATGGCCGGACTCCGTCACGGATATGCACCCAGACCACCGCCAAGTGCTCGGCTACCTCGACGCGTACGCACGCCGCTTCGGCGTGCTTGAGTGCGTCAGGTTCGGCCACCGGGTGGTCGGGATGGAGTACGTCGGCGTTGACGAGGAGACAGTGGCGGCATGGGAGGAGTGGGCTGGGTGCGGCCACGCGTTTGGCTCCGGCGACGGCGAGTGGCGCCTCACGGTAGTCAATGCTGAGGGCCACGTTGAGGTAAGTAATAGGAGTATATACTACTCCCTCCGTTCCTAAATATAAGATGTTTTAGCATTTCTCTTTCTATCCGTATCCAGACATGTTTTAGTGTAAGGTTCAAATGAATCTTGCACTAAAACATGTCTAGATATGGATGGAAAGAGAAATGCTAAAACATCTTATATTATGGAACGGAGGGAGTATTTATCATTTATGCTAGAAGTTTTCGCTGCTCCAAAATTTGGCCCTATGCCGGCCGTTTGTTTCATCCGCCCGGTATAGAGTATGGCGGAAGAAGTAAAATATTCCGTGCCGTTCCACTATATATTGATCCATGAAAATGATTTGAGTAGTATTGATTTCCATATCTAGTTAATTTATGAGTTGCCTATCAATTAGTAGTACATGAGAATTGAGGAAAGTACTATCGCACAATGAAGGCTTTATATGTCTGGGGGTAGGTATTTATTCTTTTAATATGATCAATGATCTCCAAATTTTATTACCACTGCCTGCATGAGTTGCTTTGTGAATAGTCGGCAGCGCATGCGCATCCGCACACACGCGCTCTTGATTAAGCAGTAACAGATGCGATGTCACCGGTGCCGGCCCCGATGGGACAAGCGGATGCATGTGAGTTTCATGTACTTGTAGGGCGGAAAACATGAGCGGTGGCGATCCTAGGGCGTCCACTTTCGGGCGTCGCCGGCAAACTCTAGCGCCGGCGGCGTGGGGTGCACGTCCATCCGGATCTCGCTTCGACTGCTTGGCAGGGTTGGTCGCTGAGCTGTCTTCCGCCGAGGAGGGGCTGGTGGGGGCAGAGAGTCACGGCAAGGTGGACGATGCGGATCACGTTCTCGGTGAGGGTCGCGCTGGACACCCTCCATGAGGATGAGTCACCGCGGAGGAACCCGTCGCCGGCTGGCCGTCCGTCCTAGTCAGAGGCGGAGCGCATCGACATGTTCTGGGTGAAGGCGGGGTTCCCTTCGCTGGAGTGTCGCGTTTGGGAGCGGGGATCGTCGTCTTCCGCAGGTAAGTTAACCGGTGTGATTCCTATGTGCAGGGAGGATCTCGGATTGCAGAAGGTTTCGCCGCCGGTGGTGACCCGTGGCGCTCTCTCGTCGCCGTCCGGACTTCGGCTGTCCCGGTCGCCGCCGCGCGTAGGGCCATGGCGTGGCCCTTTACCTCCACGCCGGGTCACGCCGCCTCCGGTGCTGGGCGTCTTCCTTGACAGGGCGGTAGCGGCTCGAGCTGGGTCTTCTCCTCCTCCTGGATCGCCGACGTCGGCGGCCGATGCAACGAGCTCGCCGGAACCTGCCGATCCGCTAATCGCGGCTGCGGAGGAGGTTCAAGTTTTGAACTGCATGGAGGTGGGCCCCAGTCGCCTGGACGTGAATCAAGACCGTCCAAACCCATGGGCGTACCTCCACCGACCGATCAGGCTACAGGGGACCTGGCTCCTCATCGGCACCTCCTTCTCTCGTCTGCCTCGCCTTCACCGAGCCCATCGTCTTCCTCCAACTCAGTCACCTTCTCCGAGCCGCCGGTGATCCGGTGGACTAGGTCCATTGTGTCCGTGGCGGCCACCCCCATGGCTGCGCCTCCGCGTCCTCAAGCTGGCGGGATGCCTCGGCCAGGTCCTGCTCGTCCTCCAACTCCGGCCCCGGTCCAGACTCAGCCGCCGCTCCGTCCGCAGGCCGTCGGAGCTGTGCTGCCGCTCGGTGGGCCGTCCACGCAGCTGGCCGGTGGGGCCGTCCCCGGCGTGGGTGTGCTATACGGTCCTCCGCCCGCGATGCCTCAGCCCCGCCCGCTGCAAAATCCGTCTCGGCAGCCGGGCCTCCCGGCGTTCATGCCGCCGCCGCAGCAGATGATGTTCCCGCCTTTGATGCCGATGCCTTCTCCAATGTACCAGCAGTTTTACCAGCCTCCTGCTCCTCCGATGCCACTGCCGACTGGCCAGGGGACGAGGCCCAAGCGGAAGAAAAAGAAGGGCGTTCAACCCTTCCCGGTTCAGCAACAACTTTAGTCACCGGGTTCTCAGCAGCCTCCACCTCTGCCAGAACCGTTCGTCGCGCCACTCCAAGCCCCCGTGCAGGGTCAGACCTTGTTTGTGCCACCGGTTGCTGTGGTTTGCTCCGAGGCTTCGGTGGCTGCTAATGCAGAGGGTGTTCCACCGACAACTGGGTTAGACGGTCTGGGTGTGTCAAAGCCCGGAGGTTCCGGTAAAGCTAAGAAATCTAGTAAGTGCTGGAAGTGTGCAGTCGATACTCACTCTACGAAGGGGTGTCCAGTGATGCACTACTGCTTGGTCTGTGATAATATGGAACATCCGACTCTCAGGTGTCCGACTCTTAAGATGCCGAAGCCGACGGCCTTCACTGCTGGATATGGTTCAGAGGAGACTATGTTTTCGCAGCTTCCTGACAGTGTTTACAAGGCTCATTTGGTACCCTCGAGTTCACCCACGGCTTTGGTGAAGATAGTGGGAGATTCAGTGCCTGCGTCAGCCATCCAGAGTTTGATCGCCAGGATGTGCCCTTCGAGCCCGTCTTGGAATTGGGAGGCTGTTCCCCACGGTGCTGATGCTTTCCTGATTGGGTTCCCTTCCTTTGCGGATTTGAAGCGGATGGACGGTATGCAGATGGGTGTTCCCTCCTCCACAGCCCAGGCAACCATTTCTGCCTGGAAGAAAAAGGATGTTCTATCAATGAGAGTTCCGGAGCAAGTTTGGGTCCATGTCCAGGGGGTTCCGTATCCTGTGAGGCATTTTCTTGGTATTTGGGCTGTTGGCTCCTTGATTGGGACGACTCTGGATGTTGATCTTGTCACGCTGAGGAGTAGAGGGATTGTGCGTATTATGGTTGGGATGCCGTGCTCCAAGCCCCTGGACAAGCAGCAAGACAACCTTGGTCCTTATATTGGCACGGCTTGTGTGGTGAAGCGAAAGGAGTTTGCTTTTATTTTCCGACGCGAGGCTGCGGGTTTTGTCCCTGACCCAGACTTTGTTCCTTATTTCTGGCGTCGCAAGGGGGATGACGCTGATGATGAGCATGGTGGTGCTGAGGAGGACTAGGATGGTCCTTTGGATACCTCTTCTACGTCTAGGCCTCTCAGCTCTAGCATGGATGTGGACAGCACGCTCCCCTCTGGTGCGGCTAATTTGGGAAAATCTGTGTCCTCTGCTGCTCCTTCTCTTTTGACTACAGTGGCAATAACCCCTTATAATCCTAATCCGCAAACTCCTCGCGGAGTTGAAATTGTCTCGAGGATTCGTTCTGTGTCTCCGGAGCTGCTGAGGGTCGCTATTGATGCAAACTCTTCTAAAAGTGCTCTGGAGTCTGTCGTCCTTGCTCAGCCGCACGCTGTGGAGACCGGTGTTCGCTCTGCTGGGCCGGAAGTGCAGCAGTTGGAGTCTGGCCGTGCTGCGGCGACGGATTGCACCGCAGATGGGCAGGCCTTCGTCCAACCAATCCTGCAGGCGGCAGGGGAGCTGGTCCTAGAGACGCCGCAGGCCGCCTACGCTGCGCCGCTCACAGCCGGCCTCTCGGCCCACTTGGAGGCTTCGGCTCCTGTTCAGGTCTGTGGGGGGGGGGGGGGATTCTACTCCGTCCCAGCCCCCTCAGGAGGTCACATCACGGCATTTTCTAAGTCGGGGGGGGGGGGTCTCGACCATGTCTCCGACCTCCCCGTCTCGTGCTGCACCAAGGGATGTTGCCAGGACAATCGGGTCGGCTGCTACTTCACCTTTGCCGACCCCGCTGCCCGTCGCTTCTGCGGCAACGTACACAACCGGAGGAGCTGTCACGCCATGTACACCGTCTCCCACTGCGTCAGCTCTTGCTGTTGGGGTCACTCCGATCCGTCGTAGTGAGAGGTTTGGGGTGGCGTTGGACGGGGCGTCTGCGACGGATGAAGACTCCCTCAAGAAGGCCATGCGTCGCAAAGCCACACACAACCTCGACTACCTCGGTACGGAAATGAATTCTAAGTCTTTCCTTTCTTTTTCTCCTAATTCCATTCAGTCAAAACTTACTAGTGTAGGTCTTAATCTTGGTACTAGTAAATTTCAAGTTGATGTGTCGACTAAAGTCTTGAGGCATATGGAATTTGACCGTCTTACGGTTATTCCTAAAGCTTCGACTGGGTTGACAGCCACCTATTTGGATGAAGAAGCGATTGCCACATCAGATGGTCAACTTTTTTCTCATCTAATTGGTGAATTGTTGGAGGGTGGCTTGGATGACGACGGGTTGAGCTCATTGTATGAGTTAAAAGCATCCGGTCGGAAATCTAAATCTACCACCAATAAGTCCCGGAAACAGGCCAAGTTATCCAAATCCCCCACGGTTTCCCAATGAATGGCATGTTTGCAAATAGCAGAGGTCTTGGTGACTTGGCTAAACATTTGCACTTTGTTGGGTGTGTTCGGGATCATAATTTGGATTTATTAGCTATTTCTGAGACGGGTAGACGTGAGTTCTCGCAATCTCTATTGAACCGACTCTCGGGCGGTATAGAGTTTGTTTGGTATTCGCGTCCCCCTCATGGCCGTTCCGTAGGCATTCTACTAGGTATCAGGACTGATACCATGGAAGAGTTGGATGTTACGGATGGTGATTTTCATATTAAAATGCACATCCGTAATAAATCCGATAATTTGATTTGGAGTCTTGTTGTCGTGTATGGGCCGGCTCAGGACGCGTCCAAGACTTCTTTTCTCTGTGAAATGGTAAACTTGGCAAAAGATAACCCGCACCCTTTGATCATTGATGGGGATTTCAATATGCTACGTTTTCCGTTTGAGAAAAGTAAGGGTCGGTTTGACAACCGTTGGCCTCTTCTGTTCAATGCTATTATCGATAGCTTGAACTTACGAGAGATCACAATGGTGGGGAGACATTTCACTTGGGCTAATTCTCTCCCTGAACCCACATACGAGAAGCTAGACCGTGTACTGATGGATACTGGTTGGGAATCTAGGTTCCCATTGGTGTCGGTACGGGCTCTAGAACGTATTGAGAGTTTGTCAGACCATGCTCCCATTCTTTTGACCACTGGAACTCCTAGGCCACAGTGTAAGCCACGGTTGAAGTTTGAGCTTGGGTGGCTGCACCGCGAGGGTTTCCATGAAATGGTTAAAAGAATTTGGGAAAGACCAGTTGCGGGGGATTCACCTATCCAGCGGTGGAACAACAAGATACGTGCTTTACGCACGCACCTCGTTGGTTGGACTCGTCATACTTCTGGTTTACTTAAAAAAGAGAAGGAACGACTTTCCTCGATAATTGATGCTCCATAAGCATTAGCAGAAGTACGGTTACTATCTGCGCAAGAGATTGAGCTAAAGAGCCAATCCAATGCACAGATAGCGAAGCTTCTACGAGAGGAGGAGTTAAAATGGTATCAACGTTCTAAAGCACAATTCATCCTAGAAGGGGACTCGAATACTCGCTATTTCCACAGTATTGCCAATGGCAGACACAGGAAAAAGCGCATTCATTCTCTAGTTCAGGATGAGGGAACGATTGAAGGCCATGAACAACTAAAGTCGTATATTACAAATTACTATAAAGACCTGTTCGGTGCTCCAGAGGAAGGTATTTTCACTTTGGATGAGGCCCGAACAGAGGATATTCCCTAGGTTTCAGATGCGGAAAATAGTCTTCTTACTAATCTCTACTCTGAGGAGGAAGTGAGGATGGCGGTCTTCCAAATAAAACATAATTCAGCCCCTGGACCTGATGGTTTCCCAGCTGAGTTCTACCAGAACTTTTGGGATGTTATCAAGTCTGATTTGCTTCAACTGTTTGCTTGTCTTCATAATGGACAGCTAGAGTTGTTTCGTCTCAATTTTGGTGAGATAATTTTGTTACCTAAGGTTAACGAGGCAGAAAGGATTCAACAATTTAGACCTATATGCCTCCTTAACGTTAGTTTTAAAATATTCACCAAAGCGGCCATGATTCGACTAAACAGTGTGGCAGATCATGTGGTTCGTCCGTCTCAGACGGCTTTTATGCAAGGCCGCAACATCCTTGATGGAGTTGCGATCTTACATGAAACAGTTCACGAACTACATAGGAAAAAGATGAATGGGGTAATTCTCAAAATCGATTTTGAGAAAGCTTATGATAAAGTCAAATGGTCTTTCCTTCAGCAGACCCTCAGAATGAAAGGTTTTTCTACTGAGTGGTGCGCGTTAATAAATAGCTTTGTTTCGGGAGGAAGTGTAGCCATTAAGGTCAATGATGACACTGGCAATTACTTTCAAATGAAAAAAGGCCTCAGACAGGGTGACCCGTTATCACCAATACTATTTAATATAGTGGCTGATATGTTGGCTATCTTGATCGAACGTGCTAAATCTGATGGTCAAACTGAAGGAGTGATTCCACATCTTGTTGATGGTGGTTTATCGATTCTTCAATATGCTGACGATACTATTCTTTTTATGGAACATGACATTGAAAAAGCTCGTAACCTTAAGCTGATCTTGACAGCAATCGAGCAACTCTCGGGCCTTAAGATAAATTTCCATAAAAGTGAATTGTTTTGCTTTGGCGAGGCTCAAGAAAATGCTGCCTTGTATGCTGAACTTTTTGGCTGTGAGCAAGGTCAATTTCCTATCAACTATTTGGGTATTCCAATTCATTATCGGAAACTTACAAATGCTGAATGGAAAAAGGTGGAGGAAAGACTTCAATTACATTTAAATAGCTGGAAAGGCAAACTCTTATCCCTGGGTGGAAGATTGGTTCTCATAAATTCGGTACTAACAAACATGGTACTGTACATGATTTCATTCTTCCAATTGCCCAAAGGAATCTTAAAAAAATTGGATTATTTCCGGTCTAGATTCTTTTGGCAAGGGGATAGTGAGAAGAAAAAATATCGTCTGACTAAATGGAGTGTGGTTTGCTATCCTAAAGACCAAGGAGGGCTCGGACTTCATGACCTCGAGGTCAAGAATAGAGCCTTGCTAGGTAAATGGCTCTTCAAACTTCTTTCAGAAGATGGAGTTTGGCAAACCCTCCTTAAGAGAAAGTATGTGGGAGATCAAGCTGTTTCTCAGGTTCTTTGGAAACCTGGCGATTCACACTTCTGGGCTGGTCTTATGGCTACAAAGAAGTTTTTTTCCCCATGGATCTTTCTCAATTAGGGATGGATCGGAAATTCGTTTCTGGGAGGATAAATGGCTAGGCCAATCTACCCTCAGAGAACAATATCCGGCTCTATACACTATTGTACGAAACAAAAGCGACACGATTGCGAAGGTGTTGGGTACATCCCCACCAGATGTTTCGTTCAGAAGAAGTTTACTTGAAACAAGACAAGCATCCTGGAATGCCTTGCTCATCCGTTTGGATTCAGTCCAATTGTCGGAAGGTCCAGATAAATTTCACTGAAATCTTATGAAGAATGGTAAATTCTCGGTTGATTCTATGTATAGAGCTTTAATTCTAGCCGAAGTGTCAGTCGATTCTAAGGATAATAACAAAATTTGGAAGATGAAGATCCCTCTTAAAACTAAAGTGTTTGCGTGGTACCTTCGTCGAGGTGTAATTCTTACAAAAGACAACATTGCCAAACGCAATTGGCACGGAAGTAAAAAAGTGTGTTTTCTGTCACATGATGAGAACATTACACACTTATTCTTCCAGTGCGAGTTCGCCAGGTCTATATGGTCAGTCATCCAGATAGGTTCTACCTTACATTCACCGCGTACTATTGTCAACATTTTTGGCAACTGGTTAAATGGCGTGGATCCTAGGTTTAAATTTTTCAGTAGGGTGGGCGCGATTGCCGTTATTTGGTCGCTGTGGCTATGTAGAAATAACAAGGTTTTTAACGATAAAAATGATTCTGTTATGCAGGTTATCTATCGGAGTACAGCTACGCTACGAGCATGGTCGGCCCTGCAGCGTGCGGAGCACCAAGACTTATTTTTGGAGGTGGCGTCGAGGCTGGAGGCTGCGGCCAGGGAGTTATTCTCCCGGTATGGATGGCAACATAGATTCCGGATAGACCTACCGGCATCTTAGGCAGATCAACAATTTCTCATTATGATATGTAATTCGCCCTTTTAATTTTTGTTCGGATTTGGTTTCTGGTGAACTGGTGGCTATGTGCATCTTAGCTATGCAGAGGCCAGGTGTAATGCTTAAAACTCTTAAGTAATAAAATCACTTTATCAAAAAAAAAGAGTTGCTTTGTAAATTAACACTGTTCATACAATTGAGAAACATTCCTCACAACCCTGCCACTTCCTGTCCAGACATACAAAGCAAACTTCGTGATCCTATGCATTGGGAGGTTCAGCGGTGTACCCAACATACCAACATTTCCATTAGTCGAAGGTCCAGAGCATTTGATGGAAAGGTGATCCATTCCATGGACTACTCCAAAATGGGCNTCGCCGTTTGACCCTCCTCCGACATCTTCTGACACATTTATTGTGCCGTCGAGTATAGGAGGCACACGGCAAAGTCTTTGCCGTGATTGTTTGGGCAAAGCGCACGGCAAAGTTCTTTGCCGACGCGTATTATGCCGTGTGGGGTTTGCCGTGCGAGTCATCACGGCAAAGCGTTTGCCGTGTTCCGAAACACCTTTGCCGTGTCTTCTGGCCTCACGGCAAAGACGCTGTTTCCGGTAGTGGTAGGTTTTGCTGGCTTAGCAGGAATGTTTCGTGCTCTTGCTACGTCCCTTCGATGCACTGCACTGCATGCATGCATAGGCACAACGCCTGCCAAGGCCAAGGCCGGTCCTGGAGATAGATGGATGGCTGTATATATATATGCGTGACTGAACGTATCAGCTGCCATTTTTACTGGTAACAGCAAAGCAAAACAAAACAGGTAAGGCAGAGGAGAGGAAAGAAACAATTTACCGCCCCAGAATGCCAGGTGCTCGTGACCCCAGACATGTACGTAACACCCACCGGCCGCCGTTAACATTCACATGCATGTGTGGAGTTGTCGACGTAGGTAGCTATAGGATCCAGCTAGCCAGAATAGAGTACTATGTTAGTCCAAAACCGCCATTAGCGACCAGCGTCGCCACCAGCAAAACGGCTTCTGTATAAATTTCATGTGATTTGGGCCATTCACAAACCATTAAATGAAATAGGATGAAATTTTTACATAACACAAAACGAAGCATTTATGATCTACACGATTTTTTCTGAACAATTTTATGAGTTTTAGATTTAAGTGAATCTTGTACATTGAATCTAAAATCGAGGGCAGATAACTGGGGTAAGTCGCTCGGTGACTTACAAGTACGAAGTCACGAAAGTTGTGTCCTTCACGCATTGGTGCAAGCTTGATGTTTATTTTATAAGACTTCAGTACAAGCAAGATTTTCTTTATTCATAACTTTATGAAACAGCGTAGATGTGATTTTTTTTTCCTGTTAAGTTGCGAATCCTCTACATGTTCCATATATATGGACCAAGTACCGGAACAACATTTTTAGCACGCACTACCACATTCACACATGCAGATATCCCCATGCACACACGTACTATATATATTCATGGCTCTTTGCCTTTGGTTGTTGGTCCTCTCACATTCTCTTTCGCTTTCGTGGTGTATACCCTCTATATATAGCTACTGTGCTACCTAGCTTGTTTTGTTTCGCTCCATAAAGATTCTCTGGGCAAAAAACATTTCGAATTATGCCAGTGGGCATGGTTAGAGTAGTACTTGAATAATGTTATTTTGTAGCTTGTCAATTCGTTTGATTCCACGCTTATTTTGTGGGCCTACTTTTGTGTCCTTGTCTCTCTCTTTGGCAGATGTTGGTGGACGCAAGAGTCCAAACACGTCAAAAGGTGGCCGGAGGACCCTCAAAACCGCGGTGGTTTCGGTGGTGGCAACGTGCCGCCGACATTTCCCTCGTCTCATCTTGCTTGCGCCAGTGGAAAATAACAAACCACACCGTCGTGGACGTACCGGGCCTATCCCTTTCCGGATCTGAACTGACGGACGACCAGGATAGGCCCAGTACCTCCACGACGGTGTGTAAAAACGGCACTCGTCCTACGTGTTTTGACATCTTGCATCGATGGTGGATTCTATGTACTACTATTGATTTTTATTAATAGATCGATTGATTTTTTTCACAAAGAGAAAGAGAGAGGCCGGAAGAAGGATGATGTTATCTACGATGATTAGGAATCGGGGGCATTACCATATGGAAGGGTGGAAGGAGGTGAGACAATTATTCCCTCTAATAAATGGTGAACAGTGTGGTGTTAAGGTAGGTTTGCGGCTCCATTAACAGCGGAATCATCATGCATGCATGCAGCTTTGGGAAGTGATTGGATTGGAAAGGAATCGATCTTTTCATCCATCTGGGTTACTCTTAATTTAATCCTCCAAGTCCTTTCACGAGAGGTGCTCAATTCAGTTCTTTGTCGTGTTGTGACGTGTGAGCCAGTGTGTTCCTGCTTAATTAGCATAGTCTCGTTGCTTTTCTTGTGTGCGATGTAATGATAAGTGATTGCACAACTGTGAGGAATCAGCAAAAAATGGGTTACATGCATGAGATAGACAGATATGATGTCTCTGTTGAACACAAAGGCCAGTTATCATAGCCTTGGAGAAAAACATGCACTAGCAGCTTTGTGTGGTTTTATTCTTGAAAGAATGGCAGTGAGCCAGTCTCGGCAGGGATGAGAGTGCAATCTTCATGATAAATTCCCGTTCAAAATACGCCGATGGGTAAAAAATCGTCAGAAATGACCCTGAAAAAAGTTGATACGCCGATGGACCTTCTGAAGACGATGTCTTTAGGATGAATTTATGAAGGAGTTTTCTATTTGATTACCATGAAAGTATGACCAATGTTTATTCTTGATGGGTTTAGATCCAAAACCATCTTTGTGGAATGGTCATTGCCGGGCACAGGCTTTGATCACCTTGAAAAGGGCCTCAACACACTTTGATCCCCACGTGTCCTCTTTCTCTGTGTGGCCCCACATTTGTGCTGGAGATGGTGGTGTTCACTTGTAAGGGCATGTACAATGGAGTGACGTCAGCCTTCTCTTAGCGTTGACACGTAGGATATTTGTCTAGTTGGCGGAGAGAGAATGAAGAAAGAGGAGGTTGCCTTCCCTTAGCTAAGAGATGATCTCTTACAAAATAAGGGAAGGCTAATTTCACCATTGTACCATTTGTCTTCCCTTAGAAATACAATTTCCTACTAAAATATTATTAATTCTCATTAATTACTAGGGATAGTAATAAGAGATAATGCGTTGTACAACTTATAATTATGCCTTCTCTAAATGACGTGGATGGCTAAGAGAAGGCACGCCTTCTCTACCATTGTACATGCCCTAATTCTGTAGTGGCGCCATGCGTGGGCAGGGTGATGGTGCATGGTGACTGGTGACTGGGTGTGATCTCGGTCCACCACCTCAGCTCATGGACCTAAGGTGGTTAATTAACAGGAACCAATCATTGGACTGGAGCTCTGATAAACAGAATCTCCACTTGCTAATCTCCTTGATGTGCACGTCTGTATGCATCACAGATATATACAAGATGAATCACCACTTGCTAATCATCTTGATGTGTATGTGTTGTGTGTACATATTATGGTCTTAGTGTGAACCATCATGGGTCTAGCTGACTGCTAATTTTTTTAAAATAATACACGAAAATTATTTAATTCCGGAAATATTACGCAATTTTTTTTTTCAAAAATAGAATCCAGTCGGCGTAGCCGAAGCCGACAGGCCCTAATCGTCTTTGGCGATGACGATTAGCCCTTGTCGTCGTTGGCGACACCGATAGGGCCCGCCATGCATGCATGCAGTACGAGCAAGGTCGTACTCGGTGTTGGCGTCGACGATTAGCTCGTACTTGGTGTTGGCGACGACGATTAGCTCGTAGTCGTCTTTGGCGACGACGATTAGTCTGCTCGCACACGGCCGCTGTACGGCGCTGCATGGAACTGGTTATTTTCCTGCTATTTTCTATTTTCCGTTAAAGCCGATTAGTGCATGCAACTCCTGATCCGAATTTGTTTCGCGCTCCCGGCTTTTATTCCGCCCTTCCTCTCCCGCCATATTTCTCCCGCCATAGTTCTCGCGCCATTTTGTTCCCGCCATTTTCCTCCCGCCTTTTTTGTCCCGCCATTTTTCTCGCGCTTTTCTTCTCCCGGGTGAGCCTATATATAAACCCCAGTAGATTTGGTGATGGAGGAGGGGTGTGGTGCGTGGTTATTTCCTCAGTCGGATAGGAACGATGTCTGGTAGTTCGGGTCCTAGTTCGGAGCATAGGTCGTGGTGTGTTTTGTATCATGCCGCAATATGGACTGAATGTAGTATTAGGGAGGGTAGGCCGAAGAGCTGTTATAGGGAGCTAATTAGTGAGTGGGGCAACATTCGTGAGGTGGGAGAAATTATAGCAAAAAAAACAAATCCAGATGACCCCTGAAGAAATTTCAGATGAAATTGATGGGTGGCGGTGGAAGTGGCAGAGAATTAATGAGCTAAAAGGTATTGAGGCGGGGCTTAGGGACATGCCTATGACACCTAAGTCAAAGATAATCCATTTTTCGTCGGAGGCCTATGCATTTCACGTGAAGGTAACTGAGTACCGAATTTATATTATGTTAGAATCTAGTGTTATCGTACTAACTTTTTTCCCTGATTTTGTGAATGTCCAGCACTGGCCTGCCGATGGACAGTTTGTGAACAAAGAGATCCCTCATTTTGGTTGGATGGAAATGCTTTTTGGCGCATGTCCTGATGGGCCTGGAAATCTCCTTCACGCTGAAACAGTGAAGAGGGCTATATCAAAGGCGAAGAGTGGTGGATCATCCAAGAAAGCCGTTCAAGATGATAGTGATGATGATTTCATGCCTCGTAAATGAGCTAACTCTAGACGTAAGTTGAAGAGTGTTGGTGCATCCAAGGCTGTCGTCCATGAAAATAGTGATGACGACTTCATGCCTCCAACACGAGCACGTGGCAGAGGGAAGTGAAGTCGTTGATTGGAATTAGTTATCGTTGAGTTGCATGTAATATTTGTACCAGTAGTTGTTCTATGCAGTGTTTAGAAGTAGTGAAGTTGTAACGTGGACGTGTAGTACTGTATGTTAAATTAATTTATGCAATGTGGAATGTTTCGTACATAGATAATAATATGTGTCGTACATAGATAATAATATGTGTCGTACATACGAACATAAATATGTCTCATACATAGATAATAATATGTCTCGTGCGTAGATAGACAAGTCTCAACGACGTCTGCCACGACGCGGAGGATCACGAATATGTCCCGAAGATATCACTGACGCCTGCATGGCCGAGGATCACGAGCAGGGGGCTGTTCAGGCGTCGTCCAGCCCAACCTAGTTGGTGCTTTGAGTTGACGAGGCACTGTCAAGTCGTCGTCAATCTGTGTACCCTGTGTGGGGTATGGTGGAGGAGTCTGGAGAATGGGACCCTCTGACAGCTGCGTGGGGTATGATGCAGTGTCGAAAATGCGAAACCAGTTGGACATTTCCTCCCCCGCGTAGGCCCGAGCCTTCTGGTCACTCCCCCACCCTGATGCAGATCCTGACGCTTGCTGTCCGGATGTAGGTGTGTGATAGCCATAGGCTTCTACAGATGGAATCATTAGCGCATAAAGAAATACGCAGTCCCAATTGAAATATGAAAATAATATACGTACCGTAATCCGGAAATTCTGGGGCGGGACCTCGGTACTGAGGAGAAGACTGGGGCCAATAACCGTAACTGGAAGTGGGACCCTTCCACGCCGAACCTCCTGCCTGGTAAGGAGGAGGTGGCCTGGGCTGTGGTGATAGACGTGGACGCGGATCCTGTCGGTGATGCGTCTGCTCCTCGTGGTGATAGTGTTGGTCGTCATGATGCTGCTCCTCGTGCATCTGCTGTTGCTGCAGCTGCTGCTGTCGGCGTCGTGACGGGGGGCGCGGGGGTCGTTGTCCAATCGGGTGGCGAACAACGTCCTCTGTGCGGGTGCACGTGAGTGTCGCGTAGATGTCCCGTAACTTCCCCTCCAGCCTCCTGAGCCAGGATATCGGCTCCTCCCGTGGTACCAAAAGAGGGCCAGTGGAAAGAGAACGTCCATACTGAGCGACATCAGTCTGAATCTCTTCTGTCAAATTCACCTGACAATACAAATAAAAAGTATTAAATATATATATGTCAAAGCATGTACCGGTTAGATGAATTAGTGAAAAGAAATGAAATATTACCGCGTGCTGTCTGGACGCAGAAGTGTCATAACTCGGGTATGTATCCCAAGCAGTAGGGGCAGGTATAACGTCCGGGTTAGAGTGCCGAACAATAAATAGCCGTGTTCCGGACATGTACCTGTGCAAGTAGTTATTGTATAGAGTGATATCAAACCCGAGAGGCTCGACCCAGAGCCGTGTCGCCGCCGTGTCCCACTCTGAAACGTAAGGTTGTAGCCTCTGTAGCCACCCTGCCGCGGTACGAGTAATCCCCTTCCTTGTGTTCCTAAAATTTGGGTGAGTGTTATATCAGTAAATATTAATTCGGTGCGAACAATTAAAAAAAAACTACTTTTCCACATACCTGTGGTACGCATCTGGCAGGGGGTGCTCAACTGGAGGAGGATCTACCAACTGTCGAAGACCAAATTGCCTGTTGAGACATCTCCTCCACGAAGACATTGAAGATGATCTTCGATTGTGTCATCCAATACGCTCGGTCACGTGTACAAATAGTAGAAATACCTCCGGGGTATCTTCGTTGAATGAGCTCCTCCGTGTACGGCTCCCAGATCACCGAAGTGTACATATCAAATTACTCGTTAAATGCAATGTAGCACTGCTTCGTCTGGTTAGTAGCAAAGTGTCTCTGCGTAGAACAGAAGTGATTTTTAATCACGGTCGCAATAGTAAGTTTGTCAATGTATTAAATTATAACAAAATACATACCCTGTTGCGTGTATACACGGTCGCAATAGTAGGCTTGTCGATGTTGTCACCGTCAAAGATCTCCCACAATGGGAAAGGCTCTTCAGATATGGTTGGCCGTCCTATAGAGAACCTCTCCCACGACCAGAGCTGCAGAAATATAGGGCATCTGAGAATGGCTGACTTAGCTGAATGCAGCATGCAAGCGTTGCACATAGCTCGGTACGTAGCCGCTAAGACAGCGGAACCCCAACTTCTCTGTCTGATGTGCGCCGGCTCAGTAGCATCAGCGATCTCCCGTGCGATAGGGAGGTACCGCGCGGTAATAGTGTCGACATGGTTCTCGGTGAACATGACCTTACCAAGAAGCCACATGATGTATGCCTCCAAGCTGCGATTGAGTTGTATCTCTTCCAAATCATCTGGATACTCCGGAAACTTGTGGACCTATATTGATGGTAAAATAATTATTAGTACAACAACAAATGAGAAATAACAGATTATGAGACACATGAACTAACCTGAAAGGCAAGCAACCAATCAAGCTTAGGTCCGTGAGAATCCGCCTGTAAAGCTGGAGCACCGTCAAAAATACCCTCGAAGCGGTCTATCAAATCGGCCTCCCAATTCAGTGGTGCCTCCAAAGGTCCAACAGGCTGACCCGCCAAAGGTAAACCTAGCAAGAATGATACATCCTGTAGAGTAGGAGCCATCTCTCCCCAGCGAAAGTGGAACGTGTGGGTCTCCGGCCTCCATCGGTCCACCAAACAGCTGAGTAAAGATCCGTCCATCGTCATACGCGTAGAGTTTTCAGTGGCCTCTACTAGACGCGCGAAAGGTAAGAGCCCGACCCATTTCAACCTGCGTATATAATATGGGGACATGAACGAGATAGCGTTCAACCGTAACTGCCTGCATGCAGCGAGGACATGGGAGCAAGGAAGGTGAAGCAATTTTGGTTTGTTGCAGATGCACTCGCAAGTTGGCCTAACCTCATTACCAATCTTCACCTCATGCGTCCTCGCTTCGTTTGCACATCCGAACTTGTTGTGGGCTAACCGGACCTCAAACCTCCTTTCTTGATTCCCAACGGCAGTTACACTGTGGGAGGTACATTTTTCCAGCTTCTCATTCATGTACTTCGTAACCTTCTCACAATAAGGCGAGGTCGGGTTGTCCATCATATGCTTCACAGCTCTTTCACGTCTTTCTCTGAAATATTTCACGGTGCCATAGAAAATACCCTCCACGATGGCTGTTAGTGGCAACGCACGGTTTCCTCTAAGGACAAAGTTGTATGTTTCAGCCAGGTTCGTTGTCATGACACCGTATCTTGCTCCATGTGTGTCGTGCAACAAAGACCACCTCTCCAAAGGTTCATGCTCTATCCACTGCTGGAATGTTTTAATTGTCCTCCCGCCTCTTCTCCTAGTTCCAGGTGGGTCAAATCCCGGAAGGTCACAAAGACCAACAGGCTCATCCTCCTCCGGAGGTGGTCCTGTTGCTAACTGTGCAGCAACAGCTTCTGCATGTGCAGCAACAGCTGCTGCTCGTGCCCTCTTCCTGTCACGAACATGTCTCTGCGTGCACAAATCAAGTCTGTCACGTATCTTCGTGTACTTCCATTGTTGGTTCTGCTTGCAGAGTTTCTTGAATAGGTTCATCAGGTCCTTATTTCTAAACTGCGAGTAGAAGTTGGCACCTAGATGGCGCATGCACCAACGGCTCTGCATATCCTGCCATGGAGTCTGTTCCTCAGACGCAGGATTGGTGAGTGTCTTTATCGCGCTCAGTATACCTGCATGCCTGTCATGAAGGATGCACACGTTCGGCTTATCCTTCACAACTGCTATTTTCAGTTGCCTGAAGAACCAAGTCCAACTGTGAATGTTCTCGCTCTCCACAACCATATTGTTACCGTCTTGACCAATTGCAGTCAGGATCTGTCCCCTATACTTGCCTGTCAGAAAGGTGCCATCTACACATATCACCGGACGACAATGTCTGAAAGCCTCGATGCATACGGCGAATGAGAAAAACACTCGATGCAGCACCCTCACAGTTGGGAACTCTGGCCTGAACAAATCTTGGATATCTACATAGGTGCCTGGATTCCGGTTCTTCAGAGTATGCAGCAGCCGGATAACAGAGTCATATGCGTCAAAATATGAACCAAATCTGTTCTCAAGCGCCGTATGCTTAGCCCTCCAAGCCTTGCCATAAGATATTTCATACTTAAATCTGACAGCCACTTTTGTCTGCAGGGCACTCACTTCCATCGCTGCGCAGGACACTATCTCACTGTACAACAACCGAGCTATAAGCGTGGAAGAAAGGTTCCAGTGCTCTTTAGGGATATTATCAATTTCACAGGAGTGAGGTACGAAGTCACTTATCCTCCAACTATAGCCATTCTTTGGGAGATGTCCATGCACCCTGCCGGGACAAGTTATTGTCTCACATTCCATTGTCAAATATTTTTGATTCGACACGGTAGTTTTCATAACCCTGTGGGTCGACAATGCCCATTTAACGACTGCATCCCTCAAAGCTTGCTTGTCAGTATACAAAGCACCCTTCGCAATGTTATTCTCATGATATTCCCATGCCGAATCATGACCATCGTTTACGGTCATCGCCGAAGAGTGGTCCTGATTCCATGCTGCAGGATTAGGTACCTCATATGCGTTATCTTCCCCGTCTGACTCATCGGAATCATCGTCTTCACCACTATAGCCATCTGCATCTTCATCTTCCATCTCGTTCTGCATGTGCCCGTCTACCTCGTCGCCATCCGCCTCCGCACTGTCATATACCTCAGTGTCCCCTCCTTGTACTTGACTGCTCTGCCCCGACTCGTAACCACCACCACCAAAATCAGACCCATAATTTGACATAGAAATGTTAATCTCTTCACTTCCCTGACTAGGATCATAAGCACCCTCACCTTCATGGGCATTAAATTCGTCCTCAGGGGCAGTCACCTCCTTGAAGGCAGGAAGAACTAGAGCAGAAGGAGAGAAATTCCTTTTTGCGCAGCCTTTTAACCATCGCACCCAATCAGAATCACACTCTAGTGGTTTAAGAACGAAGTAAATATTCGTCCTTGAATGGCTCCACCAAGCATGAACACTGACGGTCTGTGTCTGACTATCAAGCCCTAAACTTCCCGCCAACCAATCTTTTACCTGACTTAGAGACCATGTTTCAGGGGCTGGCAGGTCCACATCTATATAGTCAAACTGACTCAGATCAGCTCCCGTATCACACATTTGGACTCTACCAGGACCATAGAAAAACCTGATCTTCACTAAATCAGACATCTCCGCTGACATAAATAAAAATTGAACATCGTTACTATTATTCCGCATATTACATCATCGTTAATATAGCTACATTTTTTCTTATTAACCTACAAATATAGCTACAATATTTACTACCGTCACAAACTATTTTTCCATCGTTTATATTATTCCGCATAAATAAATTTCAAAAAAATATAGCTACATCTTCTCTTATTAACCTATAAATATAGCTACAATTTTTACTACCGTCACAAACTATTTTTCTACCGTTTATATTATTCCGCATAAATAAATTTTTAAAAAATATAACTACATCTTTTCTTATTAACCTATAAATATAGCTACAATATTTACTACCGTCACAAACTATTTTTCCATCATTAATATTATTCCGCATAAATAAACTTCTACAAAATATAGCTACATTTTTTCTAATTAACCTACAAATATAGCTACAAAATTTACTACCGTCACAAACTATTTTTGAACAACACATGTTCATAAATGTAAGAAATATAACACTACAATTTTGATAAATCGAATTATACCCTTGAAGCGTGAGAGGCGACGGCGTCCGGCGTCTCCAATCAACGGCGCACCAACACGAGCAGCACCACCACACAGCCCTCCAACACCACCACCACCATCACCTCCACCACCATCACCACCACCACCACCCGCCAACCATCACCACCACCACCACGAGCTATCCCATCAGGAGATCGGAGTTGCCCTAGCCTCCCTCAACCTTCTAGCACCGATTAATGGTGGCAAATGTGAAGATTGTTGGTCTAAATCGCTGGTTTAATTTGGTTTGTGTGGAGAGTGCAGAGAGGAAAGCAAGAACTCGTATGAGTGCAGAGAGGAGCTAGCTAGAGAGGAAGCGAAGGAAAGAGAAGAGAAGGGTGCGCGTGCTGCGAGATGCTCTGCCGCTCCTTGTCGGCATCGCCGAAGCCGACAGGGCCCGCCTTATCGGCGTGGGCGAGGACGACTGGTCGCTCCGTCGGTGGCGACGCGACGCGTGCATGGCCCATGCAGGACTCACCTTGTCGGCTTCGCCGAAAACGACAACCACCCGTACTCGTCTTTGCCAAAGACGATTAGCAGTACTCGTCTTCGCCAAGAACGATTAGTTGCAGTCGGCTTCGGTTGCGCCGACTAGATTCTATTTTTGAAAAAAAAATTGCGTAATATTTCCGGAATTAAATAATTTTCGTGTATTATTTAAATTTTTTTGGCTAGCTGACTGGCCAAAATAGAGATTGTAGACGCGCACAAGTCTTACCTAACAGACAAAAAAAATTATCTAAAAATGCCTGTGCTACATGTTTCAATGTATAAGTTCTACTCTAATGTTCACTAACGTGATTACTACTCTCTCTGGTCAATTCAGCCCAAATAAATCTGCCAATTTTTATTAGAGTATTAGCTAGCAGCAGCTAGCATAGGCAGATTCAAAGAACCTGCGTGTAAATTCTAAATTGTCTGAATAATTCATATGATTTGCATTGTTGACTCGAGCAGGAAACGTCTCTCTGCGCGCAAGTCACGACTTGGTTGTTGAGGCCACCGCACAATGTGCTTGTGACATGCATGCTGATGAGCAGTCTGCGTTCTTGTTCATGTTTTTTGTTGTACTATAATAGACTAGTACTATAGTCTGCACGGTTCGTGCATGTTGCTGGTTCCCTCCAAGTGGCTTGATCAGAATTCAGATGGCACTATTGTATATCTTGGGTTGGGAAGTGTGTGCTGTCAAGTTTTCTGCAGCCCAAGAAAGTTTGTTCAGTCACGTACCTCTGATTTCGTGCATATCGTCTCTCAGTCTTGATTTCATGGGAGTATGAGATACTATGTGCAAGTAAAATTACATTAGGTGAACATTTTCTAATCTGCGTTAAGTATTTGCTGAGAATTAGTCAATTCAAGGTTGACTAGGAAAATATTACATTTTTTACTAGATGAATAAATTTTTATAGCACGACAAACATTTTTTTTTAGATTTGTCAGAATACATTTGTAAAATCAACTAAGAATTTGTAAATTCTCGGTCAACCGATAGCTCGGTTATTTCAATCTTATAGCTCTGTTGGTCGTCCAACCCTTTGGGAGGCGACAATCGATTGTTAACAAAATGTTGTTGCGCACGTGCTCGCGCGCCTCCCGCAGCGTTTGCAGATGGTGGGCGTCGGCGGGCGTGAGCGGTGGAGACGGAGTCGAAGGCATGCAGGACAAGTTAGCCTCGGGGCTAGGCATAATGGTATATGCATGGAGATGTCCGGTAAAGTGTGAGAGAGTAGAGAGCCGGTGGTGAGAACTGTGGGAGAGGGGGCCGGTGCGTGCATGGTGTGGTTTATAAGACGATCGGGGAGAGAAGGTGGGTGTCGTCCATTGACGTCGGGCAGCGGTTTCCCTCGCGTGCGTTAACGCCGGCTCCTGCCTGAGGAACATCGCATGCCTGTGTTTCTAGCGAGCAAGGGCCGCAAATACGCATTGCGGCACAAAACCATATTAGATTTCTATAGATGTGTACGAAAATCCCTACTTACCAAGCTTAACTTCACCACGAATTCGAGTAAAGTTAATTGTTACCGCTACAAATAAGATGTATCCCTACACCCTACTTGTTACACGAGCACGCACGTACGAACGGCTGATCGATGATGCAGCTAGGAATGGACGCAACACCGCGAGGAGCACCAAAAACCATGCAGATGTCGATCTCCATGCGCACGTCCGTATACATGGCCCTTTCTTCTTGCCTGCTTTGATCGTTGCTCGAGCACTCCCCTCTCGCTTAATTTCGTTGTCTGTACCCTCTTCTATACTACTACCTCCGTTCCATAATGTAAGCCTTTTTAACATTTCTCTTTCCATCCGTATCTAGACATGTTTTAGTGTAAGGTTCAAATGAATCTTTCACTAAAACATATCTAGATACGGATGGAAAAAAAAATGCTAAAAAGTTGGCCTAGCTTGCATGCCTAGCTTGTTTTATTTTCATTGATAAAGATTCTCTGGGCAAAACATTTATATTGATTCGCTCAGAAGTTTGCGAGTACTTGAATAATGCTCTTTTGCAGCTTGTTAATTTGATTGCACGCTCTTTTCTGAGCGTGTGTCATGCATGTCTCTCTCTAGGCAGGAAGGTGATGGATGCAAGCGTCCAAACACGGCAAAAAGGTGGCCAAAAATCTAAAAAAACCGTGGTGGTTTTGGTCCTAGTTCTACACCGCCGGCTTTTCCCTTGTCCGATCTACCTTTGCGCCGCGCCCACAACATTTCTTCTCTCTTTCTCACTAGATTCCTATCTCCCTCTGTGTGTGTTGTGACTTGTGACGTGTTGGGAGCAGCGCGAGATCGGGGCAGTCTTTTTCAATCTTCCATCGATCTCCTGACGTGAAGCAAAGTATTTGTTGGTACCTGGGCCGGGCAGGGCACACTAGTAGAAAACAGGCCTTTTGTCCGGACCATTAGTCGTGGACGTGTCTCAACCCGCGATTAAAAGTCCGGCCACGTCGCCTCGAAATCTGCGGCCCATTTGTCGCAGTTTGTTAGGAACCTTTTATTGCGGATTGAGATACCAACCGGGACAAATGGCATCTGCGGCCGCCGCGAACATGTGCCCCCACCTTTTGTCCCGGTTCGTGTCTCGAACCGGAAGTAATACCGCGCCTTCCCTCGACGGTTCGTGATTCAAAGGCCTTTGAGTTCCCGCGCTTGATCACACGGGGAAATGAAGAGGTTGATCACACGGGGAAACGAAGAGGTTGATCAAATTAATGGATTTTGGGAACACGGTTGGATTAATTATCACGGCCTCCTCATCTCCCTTGCTATCTCTATATAAGAGAGCTACAGTGCCATTTGCCAAATACACCATCTCCTCTCTGTAATCTCTCTACTCAAAAATCCTCTCTCGAATCGCTGCCGCGCGCCATGGAGCCACTTGCGCGCCCACCTCGATCCCAGTTGTTCCACTACAAGGACGACGCCGTCAACATGAACTTCAAGGTCGTGGTCACTCTCCGCGCATCAACCGTGGAGAGATGGATCCGCGACGTCAAGAGGCGCTACCTCAACGCCGCACCGAAGAAGATCGTGGGCCTCGACTGCGAGTTCACCGACGCCGCACCCAAGGAGAGGCAGCGTGCCGCCGTCCTGCAACTCTCCGTGGAGACCGACACGTTGGTAACACGAACCGGGACTAAAGGCCCTGATCCAACAGGTCACAAGCGCTCGAAGGAAACACACGATCCGTGTGCTTCTGATCCAACGCCTCACAAGCGCTCTAAAGAAACACACCCCTGATCCAACGGCTCACAAGCGCTTGAAAGAAACACACGATCCGTGTGCTTCTTTAGTCCCGGTTGGTAACACGAACTGGGACTAAAGGCCCTGATCCAACAGGTCACAAGCGCTCGAAGGAAACACACGATCCGTGTGCTTCTGATCCAACGGCTCACAAGCGCTCTAAAGAAACACACCCCTGATCCAACGGCTCACAAGCGCTTGAAAGAAACACACTATCCGTGTGCTTCTTTAGTCCCGGTTGGTAACACGAACCGGTACTAAAGGCCCTGATCACATATATATGTAGGCTTGGCCGCCATTGCCATATCACATCTAAACTCATATCTGCAACCTCATCACTCTTCCATTGACTTAGGTGTCGGCGACGATGTCCATGTTGGACCAGAGGGGCGATGTGCGGGACTGGGCTACACCGGGCTGGCACTGGGAGGTGCTACCTTCCGGGACACGCAGCTTGGTGAGGAATCCGGGTGACGTCGTCGACCCGGATCTTCTGTGGTGGCAGTCGCGTGGGCCACGCTCGGTGCAGAGGGAGCCGACCTCCGAGGAGGTGGTACATCGCCGTATCAGGGAGGAGGATGAGCATGTCCGTCGCTACATGTATCTATTGGATAGGCAGTATGACAGTAGGTGGTCGTTTCTTCAGAGGGTTCCTTCTCACGTGAGCTATGACCCTGTGACGGTTCCTTCTATTTGGATACGCAGCGCCGGCGGCTCAGCACCCCGCGGCTCAGTAACCGGTCGAAATTAGTTTCAGAGTTTGTGATCGCCATCGTAGTTATTCAAATTATCCAGTTATGTCATTCCGTATAAATGATTTGTATTCGTTTGATGAACTAGTTATTCAAATTCAAGCACTTTTCATGTTGAAAGTTTTCTCAAAAGCCGCGACTAAAACCTAACCGCCGCCCGCACCTACCTTTAGTCGCGGGGCGTGGTTCAACCCGTGACTAAAGACATGCTTTTAGTCGCGGTTTGAGCCACGCCCCATGATCCGTGTGCTTCTGATCTAACGGCTTAGAAGCGCTCTAAACAAACACACGATCCGTGTGCTTCCGATCAAACGGCTCACAAGCGCTCGAAGGAAACACACTATCCGTGTGCTAGCTTCTTGCCATATCACTATATATGTAGGTTTGTCCGCCATTGCCATATCACATCTAAACTCTTCCATGGCTTCCACCGTACTAAGCTACCGTCAGGCGGAGGAGCTTTCCGCCTCGAACTACCCCTGCCCGCCCGGCTACTGCGTCCCCGCCGGCTGGATGCTAAGCGCCGGAGGCGTGTCGGTCCCTCCTGTCCCTCATGGTGTGGCGCGCCGGGCGGCCATCACGAACCACTACTACCTCGAGCTCACGCCGGAGCAGCGGATGGATCCCCGCTGGCATCCCGACTACCGCCCGACTTGGGACGCCTTCTTCATCAATCGGCGTGAGAGGGCGCTCGCCAGGTACGAGGGGGACGGCCCGCCTCCTTCGGACTTCAACGAGGCCGGCCGTCAGCTGTGGTGGGCTGGCCGAACTCTCCAGGGCGTTATGAACTACATCACGGCCGGCGATAACCCCCGCCTGCGCTACCCTCAGATCCAGTCCAGGCATGCTCACCCGTCGAGGTGGGAGCCACGAGCGCCGTCCGATGACAGCGACGACGACGACGATTACGAGGACGAGTATTATAGGCCTAGGCAGGAGTATGACTAAGATTGTTAGGACAAATTATCCAGTTATGTCATTCCGTATAAATGATTTGTATTCGGTCGATGAACTAGTTATTATCAAATGATCCACTGTTGTCATTGGCTCCAAGATTCAAAATTATGCAAAAAAATATTAGTTAATCCATTTTTAATTGAAAATGGCAAAATTGTTAATAGTTTGTAGAGTTACAATAATTATTTTATAAAACAGAAAATGGTTTTGGATTACTTATTCAAATTCAAGTACTTTTCATGTTGGAAGTTTTCTCAAATTTATTCAAATATTCAAATGTTTGTAGAGTTAATCCATTTGTGAGTAAGTATTTGAAAAAACAGAGAAAACAGCGCGCGAGCACATTTTTTGGCCCAGCGCGCGCAAATTTTGGGCCATTAGTCGCGGCCCGTACCACCAGCCGCGACTAAAGCCTGCGATGCGCGCGCGATCTGAAACCGCCCCCCACCCCCCCCCCTTAGTCGCGGGGCGTGGCTCAACCCGCGACTAAAGACCCCTTTTGTCCCGGTCGGTTCTACGCCCCGCGACTAAAGGTGCGTGTATATACTCCCGGTGCGTGGCTCAGACCGCGACACCGGAGGCCATTTGTGACATAGCGCCGTCAGGCTGCCGAAATTTTCCACCGCCACCGTCGCCTCCTGCCGCTCTCCTCCGCCACCGTCGCCCGAGCTACCGCCGCCCGAGCCTTCCTCTCCGCGCCCGTCGCCGTCGCCTCCTCCGCCGCCCGAGCTCGCCGTCCGGCCGCCACCGCCCCTCAACTCCGGCCGCCCCCGCGCCCGAGCGGCCGCCACCCCTCAACTCCGGCCGCCGCCCCTTAACTCCGACTGCCGCCGGCACCCCTAGGTCAGACTACCGCCGGCACCCCTAGGTCAGACTGCCGCCGGCACCCCTCTCCTCCTTAACCACCGATTTTTAGCAAATTGTAGATAGCAAAATTATTTTATGAGATTTTAGAATTAAGTGTGTCAGTTCTAGCAAAATTAATTTATGAGATTTTAGTGATTTTAAAATTAAGTGTTAGTTCTAGCAAATTATTTTATTTTAGTGTTTGTTCTATCAAAATTATTTTATGAGATTTTAGAATTAAGTGTTAGTTCTAGCAATTGTATAAAGTGTTAGTGTTAGTTCTAGCAAAATTAATTTTAGAATTAATTGTATAGGTGTTTAATGAATTGCTACGGCCAAAAATCATGTTAGTGTTAGTTCTAACAAATTGTATAAAATCTAGCATTTTTAACAATTTGTAGATAGCAAAATTATTTTATGAGATTTTAGAATTTAGTGTTAGTTCTAGCAAAATTAATTTATGAGATTTTAAAATTAAGTGTTAGTTCTAGCAAAATTATTTTATGTTAGTGTTAGTTCTAGCAAAATTATTTTATGAGATTTTAGAATTAAGTGTTAGTTCTAGCAATTGTAATAGTGTTAGTTCTAGCAAAATTAATTTTAGAATTAATTGTATAGGTGTTTGATGAATTGCTACTGCCAAAAATCATGTTAGTGTTAGTTCTAGCAATTTTTTTGTTGAACTTTAACAATTATGCAACTTTTGTTATAAATAATTTTATGTAGCAATATTGTATGCGAAAATGATATTGTGTGCATTTTGCAGAAAACTATGGATCCACCTAGTCCGATCCGCAGAGACCTAAGACAAGAAGAAATTCTCGAGGACATAATCCACAACGCCACCGGTGCTGATCCACCCGAATCTCCCTCGATGTATCTGAACCCATCCGGTGAGGGTGAAGAGGTCGACCAAAATGAGGGCGAAGCCGACGCCTCTGATGATGGAGAAGGCGACGGCTCCGATGATGGACCCTTAATGAAGTCCGGCAAGGTATATATATGAAGTCCGATGGTCAGTAGATGCATTAATTGAGTTGTATATATATGAATTGACGAATGTTTCTTCTCTTAGGCCTCCACATCGAGCAAATGATAATTGAGTTGTATATATACAAAAATATTAGCTGCCACGATAGATGAAGCGATCAGTCATGAAGATGTATAACATACATGTATTAGCTATACTCGAAGTTTTCTTTCCGACAAGGGAACAAGCCGGCCCAGCCTTGGCATTACATTATTTTGGTGTATATGGCCGCTTTATTACTTTATTAAACTTTATTCAGATGCTCACAACCATAAAAAAACATCAACTAACTTGAAACGCCTACACATGAACATGGTAGCCTATTGGCAGACCTCTAGCCGCACCGGCTGAGAAAAATTCCGTGCGACCATCTCCAACGGTTGCACCCTGAATTCATCTCCTAACATATCGGTCTCCCCGGTGGAGCATCCACCTTGAGGTCCTACTTATCCCATTTGTGGATGCGCCGAGGCGAATCTGCTCCCACACAAGATTGATGTGCTCCAGAAGAGCGTGTCAGTCTCTTCTGAGGGTAGCATGCCTTTGTCATGGCCCACAAAATTTCGGCCAACGAATTCCTGTTGTTCAAATTCGATGATGGAGGCTTCAAGGTGAAGGTTTTCCACTGCCGGTTGGGATCCTCCTCTTAGATGTTGGTCGTCTGCGGTGGCAACATCTGGGCGGCAAGGTGATGAACAATGTCTTTGGTATCATGTGCATGATAGTAAGTACCAGTGCTTCTGAACATGGCTTTAGTATAAGGGGTGTGTACCCCTAATGTAATTTGTGCTGCTTCGACCGAACCTGAATTCGTATTAGGGGTATGTACCCCCGATGTAGTTAGTGTGTTGTTCCTAACCGAATCTAGATTTTGTATCATGGGTGTTACCCTTGATGTAAGTATGTCTTAAACTAGTGTCATGTTCTTAAGTATGATTCCCGTTATTGATAATGAGCTATTTTAATAGTTCAGTCATTGCCTATGTGTTGAGTGTGTAGCAATGAGGTCGTAACATCACCACATCTGAAAAGGAGTGGCCAGAACGCCCTCATGTAGAAAATCACTGTGTAGTCAACCAAGCAATGGATCCTAAGTTGGCATGTTATGCGATAAACGAACACAAATAGGATGTAGAACAAGGTCATCAGCCAAACCCGCAAACCATGCTCCCATGAGCTTCGTATAGCAATTCACGTGAACTTAGGTAACCTAACATGGCCCCAAATGGACTCAACATGTATCAAGCGAGCATAGAAAAACTGAGATATGCAGTGTTAGACTGTTAGTACATGACTAATTCATCTCAGCGAAACCAGCTTCCTAGTCGTCAACGTCAAAGACTATTTCCCAGTAATAAATTAAAACACTTGTACCATGGCAAGTAATGACCACCTAACAACAACTATGCTATCCATCGGTTGCTGCCTCGCTCAGCATGAGTGAGTGCTACTAGTCAAGTCCAATTTCTAAGCTTGTCTCGCATGACCAAGTTTTACCGACCGGTTATCCTTCCACACCAAGCTCCCCCCTGCCCTAGTAGTGCAGTGCAGGACTTGCTAGTTGCATACTGAGTAGGCCGGAGACTTGACCAGCAGCAGCTTCAACCACACCCCACTATCCGCACTTCGCACGCTTAATAGCAACCGCAGCCGCTCGCCATCCTTTGGGGTTGTGGCGTCCAATACCCCACACACTCGCCGCCCATGCCTCCGCAGCCAGGGATCCATCCCCTACTACGGCACAAGCAAACACTTCCGAAGCCCAAGCCACCAAAACCCAAACCGCAACCGAAGCCTTACGACCATTTATGATTGATCACGATCTAATTATACTAAATATTTTTACATTTACACAACTAACTGTAAATAAAATCTCAAGCAGGATTTTTAATCGACACAACATTCATCATAGAGTCTCCACGACTATTGTTTCCATGTTATCGGGCAACAATAGTTAACCAAGTAGTTGCATTGATAATATTAAATTTTAATTGTTTAGTATACAACCCAAGCATTTGTTCTTACAAGTATACCTATGAATTATGTTTTGTGATGACAAAATGTGTTATTTTTCAAAACAAAAGTATACGAAATATTTTGAACTAGGGTGTTATTCAGTTCTAAATACAACCAAAGCATAGAAAAAAGACAAAATCGCATTCATATGGAACAATTTTGTGATTGTGTATGTGTGTGCACACGTGCGCGTGTTCCCCATCTGAATATCTCAAAATTTTATTGGTAGAAGGCACTACAATGCACGAGCTTAAAAAATATTGTAACGCTGGTTCGTAGTAGTAGACTACGACCACATAGTTTAGATTTTAATTACATAAAGTTTTACACTCAACGACCCACACGTGTAAAGTGACCCCATACAAATACCATTTACTTCTAACAATTGACGTGTTAACCCTTCGAGTACATTGATATTGACCCAGATGTATTGGTTGATGGTACCGCCATCGTTGGAAACTAACTATATTATAGTAGAATAGTTTGGGTAACCAATGGTGTAGTGTAATTGCTCTTGGACACCTTCTTCTTTAATATATGATACACCACTCAGTGTATTCCCAAATAAAACTAGAGCAGAATGAGTCATTGTATATCGACATGTTACTATTTCTTGCCAAGGTGTGAGTGTGACATACCCTACCCAACGGGTTTGACGTGCAACGATTATGCCCCATAAGACGAGTAGTAATAGGCAAACACCTTGTTGCGCTAACATACGAATTGAAGATCTAGAGGGGTGTCCTGGGTGGTCTCATGACCACCCAACCCATTTGTAAAATGATTAAGAGCAGTTAGGAGAACGAACAAAATTCAGCAGAACACAATCAAAGACAAAACATGACTACTCAATAAAAAGAAGTCTAGGCTACCCCCTTGCGATTGGTCATGCTCGAGAAGAGCAATAGGACCTGCCGAATAATTACATCTACATATAGCTTCTTTTATGGATGACAACATATTGTTGGAAGCTCAATACCTGGCAATGCAGATTTGCTACCTACACCAAATATATCGCCTAGCGCGACATGATCTGGGTTCAACATCACTCGTTAGCCATAATAATATCGTAACTAAAATATGTGAAAAGTGTTTTTCGGTCCCGAGCTCTAGTGATACTGGTATTTTTTTAAATTAAAAAATGAGTTAAAAAAAAGATCCCGGATGTAGCCAACTGTGTAAACCAAAATATCAATTTCAAATACTTTATATTTTAAGCTACACAATGATGAAAAAATCTGATAAAATTGGAGATATGAAAATATGCATACTCAGATCCATACTTTTGTCATTTTTTATGTAGCTCGGAATACAAAGTATTTGATTATTTTTACATGTTTGTGGAATACACCACCCCTACATCTGGTGTTTCTTTTTGGAACTTTTAAATATATTTTTCAATTTTTAAAAAAACTACGAGGATCAGTGGAGCTTAGCAGGACGAAAAATCTCCACTCCTAAAATATGTCATGTTCCTAGTTAATTTTTGGAGGAAAACTTAGTTTAGTGCTAAAGGAATTTTTTTAACGCAATTGAAGAACAACAAACACAATCAGATACTTATTTACGGATTCCGCTCTCGAGGTAAATAAGTTTTTATTACCCGGCCGGATGGAAATGGACGTAGAAGCTGGTTCAGACTAGTCACAATGAAGGTATCATAAGTAATGTCATAGGTGCCATGTTGGCAAAAAGATGATATGGCACAACAATAAATGAAAAGAGAGGAGCTAGTGGTATCATAATATGATACCGTAACGTAACAGATTCCAAGCCACAATGAGTCTATAAACTAATTAATACAATATATCATGATACTACAAATATGTTATTACCCACTATAAAGATATTAACATAAACTAGTATTATATGCATGATACCAGTTTATATTACTTCGCAATGTGATTAGTCTCAGTACATTCCAAAGTAGAACCATGTGCAGTGGCATGTGGTGATGTGGGTACAAACATTTGCACCAGATTGGCTTGACCGATATGCATTCATGCGCTGACTGACCCGTTCGTTTTGATGTGGCCAGCCGAGTACTACGTGCTGCTGCTCCTGGCTGCACATGTTTCCTAGGTACGTACGGTACGGCGTTGGACATATATGTATTGTGAACGTACACATGCACAGGGGTAGCACAGGCAACGCTGCACGCCGGCCAGTCACTGCACGCTGCATGTCTTGTACGTAATCCGGCCCGACACTGCTTTGGTACCGAGTCAGATCGACTATGTCCTTCCGTATCATAATATAACATATTTCAAATTTTCTCATGAAAACAAAATACGGATATATATAGATGTATTTAGTGTACAGATTCACTTATTTTGATTCGTATTTAGTCCGCATAAGAATAACTAAAACATTTTCTATTACGATACAGAGGGAGTAGTGGATGGTTTCTAAGAAAAAATCCATAATTCCAAATCACCCGCGTCGTCTCCAACTCGGGGGAAACCTAGGTCTCCGCCGCCGCCAGCCCTCCTTTCCGCGCCGTCCGCCTTCACCGTCACAGGAGGACGTCGGCGGGCTAAGCCCAGCGGTGGATGGCGGCAGCGGGCCTGTTCCCTTCGGGCGCTTGGACCTTTGGCCCTCCGATGTGCGATCCTTGTGGTTGGCAGAGGCCAATTGACTATGTGGAGGTTCCGTGTGGTGGCTAGCTTCGCAATGACAGTGGTGGTGAGTGATGGTGTGGTCACGACAAGACCTTGTTAGTCGGCTTATTCCGACGTGTCCGGGTGTCTTTGTGTGGGTCTCCCGATGCTGTGAAGTCGCATCTGGTATGTTCTTCTGCACTACCTATTGAGCGGCGATGATGACCTGAACGGGGTGGTCCGATCACGATGATCTCGTTCGGCGCGGGTCTTGCACATGTCTTCTCTGGAGCCCTTCATCAGAATCAGAGCTATTTGTCGTTGCGTGAAGAGCCATCTGTTTGGCATAGGCTAGTGTGCGCTTCTCAAATCCGCTTCAGCAAGGGTCTCCTTAAAGTGATGACGATGACGCAGGTGTGCAATCTCGACGACGACTCTCGCTTCAGTGATGTGTGTGCAGCTTGTGTGGCTAGCCAGGGTGTGCGTGTGCCCGCGCGACCGTCGTGTCCCATTACGGTCGTCAAGCTTGTCTATGCCAGTTTTCGACCGCTAATAAACCGACTAGCTCTCTTCTTCTTAATTATTCAAAATAAGAAGTTTTTTTTTGCCTCTTTTCAGAAAAAACTAGGTTGTAGGTTTTATAGCTAGCTATCCTAACTGCATTTTTACATCGTCCTCTACGTGTTCTATACAAAAAAATAGGTATAAGCTGATGTTGAGATTCCTGTGAAATTGAGGGCATATGGATGAACTTCACAGAAATTTTGTAGGCTCAGTAGCCAATACTATGATGCAAAGGGTTTTCATATAAAAATACCTAGGATTGAAGTGCTACAAAATCCTTATAAAAATCCCACAACCTAATGGTGCCTTGGAGCGGAAGACGGCCGCGTCCTCCAATTGTTGCACCCTAATTATGGGTGGGAGTACTAGATATTCTCCCGTCCTCCCCCGTGACGGACGTACGTGCATACCGTCGTTTTCCGCCGGCCGGCCGTCGTCGGTCGAGTTGCAGGCGATGCATTGCATGATTAGAAACGAACGATCGATGGAGATGGAGCTAGGACAAGCGGTAGATGCCACGGCCTCCCTCGGGAACGGCGACGCCTACGACTGTCTCTTTCCTGTGGGCCCCGACTTGATAGGTCTGGACTCTGGACACGTGAGAGCAATGGACCATGCACGGTGATAGAGAGAGAGAGAGAGATTATTACAGAGAGACTAGGATGGTTTAGCGCTTATTAGGGTTAGCAGGAATGTTTCGTGTTCTTGCTACGTCCCTTCCCTGCTACAACTACGAGTACATGTGCGACGTGTTTTCACAGCTTGTCACCATACATAATGGTTGAGTTATCTTGTCGGAAACCGCCGTCGGCCATAAAACCATCGAACGCCGCCTAGGGTTTGATTGGAAGTTGGCTACTTTTTTTTCGAGGGAGCCAAAGATCTCAATTAATCAAACATCAACACCACAAGAAAACCCCTAAAAGAACAGAAAAATGCATTTCTAGTCGACTGGGACTCATCCATCCTCTCCAATCCGCACATGCCGATGGCGCGTCGATGTTTCCGCCGCTAGAGTGTGACAGCGTCGTCGCGGGAGGAAGAAAGTAGAGTATTATCGAGTTGATCCGGAAGGATACACGACCGGGGAAGACCGCCTTAGTCGACGGAATAACAACCGCAACACCACCTCGCCAGCTAAGACATATCCCACTCCCCCGTTTGTACAGAAGAAAATGACTTTCCATTCGACAGCGCCGCCTCCACCGTACACTTCCACCAGCGGAGCCAAAGAGGAGGATGTCGCCGATCTACAGGCATAGGTGGGGGTAAGTTTTTAGGGGTGCCGGTGAAGATGCTCTACGTACAAACTAAATATTTGAAAGAACATTAGGGTAAGTTTTTTAAAAAAAGTTCGACTTGAGACATGTAAACGTCGTCTTTTGTTTCGACGGGTTTAAGTTGGACCGAATCTCCAAGGAGAATAGAAACCCACGGTTCAAAATAATTTTTTTGAGTGAATTTCACTTTTTACCCCCTATTTGTGATTTTGTGACACCAGTTACCATATTTATTTTTTTGCTACATTTTACCCCTTATTTGAAATGGTGTGTCAATATTTACCCCTTTTAATCGTTTTTCGTTCCTGAGAGTTGGGGCCCACTCAACAAGCTAGCTCGAATGCTTATCCACGTTCTTGTTTCCTTTCCTAATTGAGCCCGCACCAACAAGTCAAACTTTGGTTTGTACGCAACAAACCAGAGAATTCCAGATTACCCCAGTTGATTGTTCGGTATTCAACAACATGGGTGCTGCTACAACTAGTATTGTACACGACCGATCGATCTCCGCGGTGACCGCTAACATCGCCTGCCTCTGTTCTGCCTCGAAGCGGTGCAAGCGTGTATGTGTGGTGGCCAAGCAGTGGGCGCGGGCTGGGTTTGGATTTCAGTGCACGGGATGGGTTTTGTGGCTCAGTTAGCGAAGGATCGAAACGGGAACGTGAACTATGCTTCTGAGCTGCCTTGTTGATTTAGCATCGGGAGATGACCGCGAGTGGGGCCGAGCTGTCCGGAACGGGGAAGAGGATTAAAAAGGATAAATATTGGCACACCGTTATAAATACAGGGTAAAACATGGGAATAAAAATTAAATGGGGTAACTGGTGTCACAAAATCACAAATATGATAAAAAGTGGAATTCACACAAACTTTTTTCCCTTCTAATAATTATGAATTATACCCTAAAAATAAATTATGATTCCCTAGTATAGATCAGCATGTCCCTCCCTCTCTATACATGCCGACGTCCGTGAGGTGAGAGAGCATGGCAGCTCCATATGGCTCAATCATGGAAGAGGGAGATCGGCGAGCAGGAGGGAGAGATATGCATGCATGCATGAATGCATGGGGCAGAGCAACGTCCTGCTCCCACTTCAGCATCAACAAGAGACCAAAAGCAAAGGTACGTGCAGCCGCACAATCTCAGGTCATCGGATCCTACCCATCGTCACCGGACGAAAGTACGTGCATGGTGCACGTCACACAAACGCAACGCCGCTAACATTTTCTTCTCTTTATCAGGGACCTGCTTAACTTCCACACGGGACGCGAGAGCTATAATCTGTTCATCCAAAATAAACTTCTGATTTTTTTCTAAAGGGTCAACCAATCTATTAATCACCAACAAGAGTACAAATAATATTAAAATTAATAAAAAATAAAATAGATCTTTGGACCACCTAGTGATGACTACGGGCAACTGATGCGAGCTGAAAGCGCCCCGTCGTCCTCACCGCTTCCTCACCGGAGCTGGGTAAAACTTGTCGTCGCAGAGATTGTTGTAATAGATTATAGATGGAAAGTCGTCGTGCTAATTAAGGCCCCGAAGGACCAACGCGCCATTAGAAGAGCCAGACCTAGAAATACTAAAATAAACTAGAAAAAGGGAACAAAAAACCTGGCGGCGAGGGGCCACGTACAGTCCACCACACCTCCGAGGAATTTTATAGGATTTTCATAGAAATTTTGGTGATTTTTCTAAAAATGATTTTTTTTCTTAGAGGGTTGTTTGAATTGTAGGATTGAATACCATAGAACTTTTTCTAAGAAATCATTGGCCCTGGATTTTCGTAAACAATATTCTAATAGTGCTCCCAATCTCATAAAAACATCTTTTTTGTAATATTTTTTTACTCTGTCCGAATCAAATAAGATTTAGTGCATATAAAATCCTTGGGATTGGGGTGGACATCATATTACTATCCTGCTTTTCCCCCTACTCTTATGTTCCTAGAATCTTGCGAATCAAATAGACTTGAACTATATAACATTTTTTGTTGTAGCGTTTGAAGGGGCAAAAACATGACGAAAATCGAGAAAGATATTTGGTTGTCACATGCAAGCAGAGGGCTAATGGGAGATCACTATTCTGGGGCAGCCGGCATCATGATCACCATGATACGCTGGGTACAAGGATGGAATCTCTCCCTTTTGCTCCCCTTTTCCCTTCACACAAATCTCACACGACAGAATATAATTCAGGGCACCTTTGCACAGAATATGAACATCAAATCAATCATCCAAAAAGTTTAAACACCACAGAAATGCTCAGCAAGACCAGAATCCACGTGTACTCTGTCACTTGCCCTTGTTTGGCCTTGCTTTGCCATTGTGCACCTCCCCCTATTATTCCTGTCCAGGCAGGGCACTCACATGATCACAATCGCCACTCCTGCATGTGTTAATCATCAGACACACAATCAATACATTTTGTCCTCACAACACAACATTTCAGACCGCCATTATAACACCAGACAATCAAACTTGCCATCACGATGTACGATGATTATTCCGTTTGCTTGGTTCGTCGCATTCCAAGGAATCAAATTATGCTCATGCCCAAACAGTTCAAAAATGTTGAATATATAGATTGTCCCTGGTTATTCATAGGAAGGATCATTGCACGAGTTACAAACTTAGTTTCCCGTATTCCATTACAGCATTGTGGAATCCGCCTATACACTATTTGTTGGGCTCCACTACGTCGATGAACGCCATGTCAGTACCGCCGCCAACGACGACATTGAAGGCTCCGCGCCGTTAAGAGAGAAAGGTGATTGCGAATAGAGGAGTAATACATGGGAGGATAAAAGGGGACAATTATTCCCTATAATGAATGGTGAACAGTGGTGTTAAGGTAGGTTTGTGGTTCCATTTAGCATCATCGCAGCCTTGGAATGTGATTGGATTGGTAAAGAATCATGCATTTTCATCACTAATTTAATCTAATCTAGTAATCCAGTCTAGTCTCCAGGGGTTTGCTCGCTGTCGTTCTTTCGCAAGAAGCTCTCAATTCAGAGCATTTGTAGTGTTGTGACTTGTGAGCTAGCACTAGTGCTGTAACTGATATAACAGATTATCAGGGTGTGTCTCAGCTTAGCATACTGCACTTGATTTTCTTGTGTGTGATGTAACAAATGAGTTTAGGGAATCTAGGAGTCACCGGGAAACCATCTTTCTGAAATGGTCATTAATTGCAGGGCACAGATTTTCACCCCTTTGAAAGGGGTATCAATCAACACACGTCATGACACCCTCTTCAACTTTCAACTAAAATATAAACTAGCAGGATAAAGTTCCTCCTCATTGTCAGCCCTAGCATGCAAGTCCCTGCGTGGTGGGCCCAAGCTGTACTCCCGCGTGTCCTCCCTTGCTCCATGCATGGCCCCCTTCAGGTTGGAGATGGTGGTGTCGATCTGTGAAATGGTGCATGGCGATGGTGAGCTTGGTCCACCACCTCGGCTCATGGGCATGAGTCCTGGGGCGTGATTGGTTAGAGACTGCTTACCTTGCTAGTTGTTGATCAATCACTAAGTTTCTATTCTATATATTGAGGCAGCTACGTATATACAAGATGATTCACCACTTGCCCATATATAATTATCTTGATGAGTATGTTGGTATCTGCATTATAGTCTTGATGTGGATCTAGCTGAGAGGCTGTAGATGAGCATAAGTCTTACCTAACAGGCACCAATTCTTCTGCGACATGTTTCTCTGATCAGCTATGTCTATGGCTTCTACTCCTAATTAACTTGATTGCAGTACGTACCAGATCTTCACAACCTTTGGCTATATATGCATGTGCGAACAATAATGCAGATGATTTGCATTGCAGACTCGGTCAGGAAACGTCTCTCTGCAAGTCATGGATCTTGACGCCACCACCGTATCAGTACTGCACCGTATGACACAGCTACATGTATATGCATGGTGATGAGCAGTCTACGTTCTTGTTCATGTTTTTGGTTGTACTATATATAGTCTGCAGGGTTCATGCACGTTGCTGGTTCCCTCACTCCAAGTGGCCTCAGAATTCAGGCAGCAGAGGTTTTGTATTCTTCTTTGGGTTGGGAAGTGTGTGTGCTGTCAAGTTTTCTGCAGCCTAAGAAAGTTTGTTCAGTCACCTACACCTCTCATTTTGTGCAAATATATCGCCGCCAGTGAGTATATACGACTACCACTGCAATGGACAGAGCGTACTCCGACGTGCCTGGTACGGATCATATTTATTTTACTATTTCACAATTTTCTATGTTTGATGTCCAAATAATCCACAATCCCCATCGACATTTCTGTTTTTCTCATCTCCGCCGCCTCCATCGAGAGTGCACCGATGAACACCCGAAATTTTCAAGTTTAAAAAATCCATACATAATGTATAGTTGATACATTTTTTGAAATGAAGGCAAAAGCTTTACCGTTTTCATTAATTAAGAATAAAGTGTCTGCTTTATTAGTGAAAGAAACCGGACAAAAACCATACAACAAAACCCAAGAACACGGGCAGAGCCCACACAACCTCAAAAACAACAGACCACAAAGAGCGCCAAGACAGAAGACCAAACACCACCGCCAGAGAAGACGTTGTGACTACAATGGGAGGTGCAAACACGGGACGCTCGAGCGAAGATGAAGAAGCCAACCCTCCGAACAGCCCCCAACATCACTCGGGGCTGCCACCCCGACATCCAGCTATTCCGCCACGCCGAGCAGACCGCCAAATCGAGGTCAAATCTCGAATTTATAACTTTTATCAACGTGAAGTAATGAACCATCTCGGCTTTTCACATATTTGTTTTATATTGGTTGGGATTTGAACACCCAAAATTAAATATTTGGATCCGTCCCGCCTCCACCGTCCTACAAACCACGCCGCACGCCCATACTCTACAATAGTGCAACACCCAACACTCGAAAATCATCTTTGACTCCCAAGCTCACCTACTCCTGCATGTTTTCGTAATTCAGAGCAAATGTGAAAGAAAAGGCAGCAAACATATACTAGTTTTATAAGCATATGCAAAATTTTCATGGTGAAATGACACTTGTGGTGCTGTGTAAAAAATAAAAGCAAAATCAATACTCATATGTGGCAACAAACATGTGACTTTCGGAAGACTTTTCAATTTTTTTTCTGAATTTTAAAAACAGGCAGGAGAGTCTCTCCGCAACACTCACCTACAATTTTAAAAACAGGAGACTTCTTCCTGCTGTAACTGTAACCCACCCTCACTCTCTCCAAGTGCAGGAGATGACAGCGCAAGTTGAAGACTCTCCTGCCTGTTTTTACAGGAACAAAAACATTCGAAAACAGATCCATGTGGCGTTCCTGGTGTTTACACACGAGGCAAGCTGACTGTCAAGGTTCGTTTCGATCTCGCCAGTAGTAGTACGTTCGTCCTGCTGCGTGTGCTCCTGCAGAGATCAACAACATGTTTCCTTGTATGTACACATGCACGTACAGAGACACATACGCAGCGTGCCGGCCAGGCCTGCAGGTTGCTCCCTTGTACGTACGGCCCAATGATTTGGCACAGCTAGCACACAGGTTAGAGAATACTGATACGTACTACTCCCTCCGTTCCACAATATAAAATGTTTTAGTATTTCTCTTTCCATCCGTATCTAGATATGTTTTAGTGTAAGGTTTAAATTTTAGGGAAACGCTACGGTACCTCCGGGGGCTCGCGCGTCTCGCATCGTCCGCACTGTACGCTCGCCACGTGTCCCCCTGCGTGGAGACAACGACATGGCCTTATCTCTTCCGGGATTCTTTCCTCCACTAGTTTTGTTGTTCACCTTTCTCCTTTCTTCCAGCTCCCATCTGGTTTTGCCTCGCATCCCAGGACCACACCCACGCAGCCACGGCCTCCTCCTCCGCTCCACCCTTTCGATTCCCATCGTCACGATGCGAGGAATGGGTGGCGTAGCTCCAAGCAGTGCTGCTACATAGGCAGCTATGGCGTAGCTCCAAGCAGTGCTGGTGCGGAGGACGAGCTCGCCGTGGCGACTATGACGGCGTTGCTGCAGCAAGAGAGAGGCGGAGCAGCCATGGGAGGCGGAGAGCTTTGACAAGCTCGACGACCGGGTCGAGGACCCGCGTTGGGAGCAGCATGGGAGGAGGCGGAGGGCTTCGACGAGCTCGACTACCGGGTGGCGTAGGACTCCGGCGAGGTCCCCGGTGCTCCAAAAGGAGGACGGCGGTAGTTCTGCCACTGCTACCAATGCGTTTACGGTTTTTTGCCACTTTTTGCTACAATAGTTGGTCCGAAAATGCTACAATTCGATATTTTTTCTGCTACTTTTGTACAAGTTTTTTGCTACAAGCAATCTTTATGGTTTTGCTACGAGGACTCCGGCGAGATTTTCCGATGATGTCTCCGGCGACGTCGTATTTTGCTACAATAGAATAAATATTTTGCTACCATAGTTTACTGATCTTGCTACAATATGATAATTTTTCTGCTATGTGGTCTACGCCGAGGTTTTTTCCGGCGAGTCTCCGTGTAGTTTTTCCGGCGAAGTTGGTTTTGCTACAATAGACCATTTTTTTTCCTACAAGTCTCCGGCGAGGTCTCCGGCGAACTCTCCGGCGAGGTCTAGTGTGTTTTCCTATTTTATGTTTTTTTGCTACATGTAGCAAAAATCTAGACTTTTTTCTGCTACCGTAGCAAAATCAGGATTCAGAGGAGCTATTTTAGGGCTCAAAATATTTTTGCTACATATAGCAAAAATCGGGACTTTTTCTTGCTACCGTAGCAAAAGCGGGAATTGGGAGCTGGTTTGGGGACACGTGGCGCGAGGGGGGAGCAGGACGATGGGAGCTCCCATCGTCCGGGGGACGCCTAGCACTTCCCTAAATTTTACACTAAAACATGTCTAGATACGGATGGAAAAAGAAATGCTAAAACATCTTATATTTAGGAACGGAGCGAATACCTGCTATGATCCTACGACGCTGTCACCAGTCGCCTACATGGCTACATGTACTGAATTTATAATTGTCGCGCGTGACGTATGCTGGAATATATGCGTTCGTACTACTATGTTTGTGCAGACACGAAACATGTATACGAGTATATACGTTCTATCACCTTAGGTGCAGGTCTTGTCCTATACCCTATACGCTCATCTTATATCGTGAAAGCCACAAATATCCACCGCGGTACGCCGACGGCCGCATAGGAAGAAAAGCCGTCGGCACAAGCTACGCCGCGGCTGTCCTCGACGTACGTCCGTCGGCGTAATATGGCTTCGGCCTAGACACATTTGTCTCGCCGGCGTATTAAAAGCCGTCGTCGGCATAGCTCACCCTACGCCGACAGCTTTGCCGTCGGTATATTTTTTTCCAATTTTTTAATTTTTCTAAAAATTATTTTTCAACTTTTTTATTTTTAATTATTTTTTAATTCTATTCCGAAATTTCCCACTTAGCCACACAACTTAATCTATAAATTCACACTTAATCTCAGGTCAAAGTACTTATCCTGGTCAAACTTCCCACTGTGTCACCCATCCTTAAATTGCACCAGCCGCAGCATGCTTAACCTTTATGTTCATTCCAAATTAGTTTCCAAATGAGATGTTAGAACTTACTGATATTAGTATCATATTAATCATATTAACCCTGGGTCATGATGTTACACATTTCTAAAGTTTAAAATTTAAAAATCTATTTAAATAAATAAAAATGATTATGTAATAATATTTTTTGAATAAATAATAGTAAAATGAATTGTACTTTATGTTTTCCTATTTACATTCAATATAGAATAATTCATATCTTTAAATCCGTAAATTGAAATTTGACAAATAAAATGTCCAAGATGATTATAAAAATGAGAGGAATTCAGACATGACATCCATATCATCTTTTGCATCACAGAAACATCGATAAACTTAAAAAATTGGACCTCTTTCGATGAATAGTCATGGTGGCCATTTTGACTTTTTTTTAAATCAAATAAAGTGAAAAAAAACCCTCAAAAAAAGATATCCTCTGGCATGGAGTCCTTTTATGTGTACTAGTTGCTATAAAAAATGATAAACTTGATTTTTGACAAATTGTTCATAAAAATCTTCACAAAAAAGTCTATCATGTATAAACATCTATAAGTTTCAAGCCAAATAACCAAGTTATGACTATTGCCACGGCATAGTTTGTGATAAAGTTCTTATAGTCGACAAATAGGTGTATCTTGGTATAGGAAACAATGGTTCCGAAGAGATTTTTTCAATTATTTTTATAAAAATCATTTTTTTTCTAAGTGGCAAAAATGACTTTTTTTGTGAACTAAGTACAAAAAATATGGTGCAAAATGGCACCCATCTAATTTTCACAAAGAGTAGTCTACATTTGATGGATACTCCCCAAGTATTAGGAATTTTCTTGATTTGTACCTAATTTTGCCTAGTTAAATGAGTTTATGCTGATTTTCCGAAAATAATCCAAATTTGATCTACAAGTGTTTGATAGTTTGGTCTGAATTTAAAAAAAAATCATTTTAAGGTACACAAATAGTGGTTATATCTCAGAAACATCGATAGTTTTAGAAAATTTGACCTCTTTCGATGAATAGTCATGGTCGCCATTTTGACCTTTTTTGAAAAAAATCAAATAACGTGAAAAAACCCTCAAAAAACGATATCCTCTGGCATGGAGTACTTTTATGTGTACTAGTTGCTATGAAAAATGATAAACTTGATTTTTTGACAATTTGTTGAAAAAATCATCACAAAAAGGTCTATCATGTATAAACATCTATAAGTTTCAAGCCAAATGACCAAGTTATGACTATTCCCACGGCATAGTTTGTGATAAAGTTCTCATATTCGATAAATATGTGTATCTTGGTATAGGAAACAATTGTTCCGAAGGGATTTTTCAAATTATTTATATAAATATCATTTTTCTTTTTCTAAGTGGCAAAAATGTGACTTTTTTCTGAATCAAGTACAAAAAATATGGTGCAAAATGGCACCCATCTAATTTTCACAAAGAATAATCCACACTTGATGGATAGTCCACAAGTATTAGGATTTTTCTTGATTTCTACCTAATTTTTCCTAGTTAAATAAGTTTACACTAGTAGGAAAATGCTTATCGCTGGCGAACCTAAATATGCTGTCGGTTCGCCAGCGCTACTATCGCCAGTGGTAACAGCTTACCGCTGGCGAACCACAGGTTCGCCAGTGGTATCGCACTTACCGCTGGCGAACACCTCTTTCCGTTCGCCAGTAGTACGTTGTTAAGAATAAAAAAACCAATTTAGTTAATCGAGGTGGCAGGAGGCGCTCGGAGATGGCCTCAGCGTCCACGTTCTCGACCTCCGCCCGGATCGAGATGGCAGGGAGGCGCTCGGAGACGGCGGTGTGGGCGCTACCTCTCGTCGTGCTCGGGACTGGCCAGGTCGCGAGGAGAGGAGGAGACGAATCGAGGAGGAGCCGGAGCGGGAGTAGAGGAGGTCGAGCTCGTCGAAGTAGGGGCAGGTCTTGGCGTGCGCCGGCCGCTTCTTGCCGCTCTCCTTGGCCTTGCGGAAGTAAGGGACGAGCTCCCTCCCGACACCAGCAGCGGCGGCATCTCGTCGCGTCGTCGGCTGACGCGAGCGGCGGAGGACGATGGCGCCGTCCTTGGCGCGCGCGGTGGCCTCCGACGCGCTCAGCTGCTGCTGCACCTCGTGCCGCCGCCGCTTCCGCTGCTTGCGCCGCGCCTCCCAACCGACGCCTGTTGCTGCTGCTGTGTGCGTGGAATTTTGGATAAGGGAAAAGGAGAAGAAGATAAGGGCGTGGTGGTGGTGTGCGCGTGCGTGTGTGGTGGAGAATAAGATAAGGAGGATAAGGGAGAGAGAGAGCACTGGCCGGCTCGCGTACGTGCGTGCGTGGTGCTCGCTGGCGAACCAAAATTCCTTCTCGCCAGCGTAATTAGCGGCCCATCTACCGCTGGCGAACCAAGTTTCCTGTTCGCCAGTGGTACCTAACTTACCGCTGGCGAAGAAGTTCGTGAGTTCGCCAGCGGTAGGTGGCCCCGCTCGGTACGCCCGGGTCCGCGTTTAGCACTGGCGAAGCGCGCATGTTGTTCGCCAGTGGTAAGACATGTACCACTGGCGAACCGGATTTATTGCTCGCCAGTGGTATTTAGCACTGGCGAATGCTTTTTTATGTTCGCCAGTGAGTGGCTGGCGGCTATAGCCCTTTTCCTACTAGTGTTATGCTGATTTTCTGAAAGTAATTTCGTCTAGTTAAATGAGTTTTTGTGATGCAAAAGATGATATAGTTGAAACCGACAACTATTCCATCGCCACCAGCAGCTCCCGCGCTGACGACCTCACCATTGCCGGCACGGGCACTGCGTTGCGTCGAGGGCCTGGAGCGGAGGCAGATGTACCTGTACCCGTCCACGCCTCCTTGGCCATCTCCACCAGCTCCTCCCGCGTCGACGACAGCACCAGCGGCGGCGTGTGGGTGGGGGCGGCGGCGACAGAGTGGGTGGGCCGGCGGCAGCGTGGTGGCCTGGGGTATGTGCTGCTCGTGCTTGTGGGAGGGGATAAGGTCGTGACCGGATGAAACGTGGTGGGCCGGCGGCAGCGTGGTGGCCTGGGGTATGTGCTGCTCGTGCTTGTGGGAGGGGATAAGGTCGCGACCGGATGAAATGTGGTGGGCCCCTGGTTTGGGTGGTGCTCCTTGCTCCACGTAGCACCGCGCGTGCCGAGTCGGGAGGCGACCTACAGGATGCGTCAGGTCGCCCTAAGATAAGCATTTTCCTTGAACAAAGCACTCAAAAACACATAGGATAGATGATGGGTCTCATGGGCCGACGTGTGCGTTACGGTTGCTAAAATCGGCCTTTATGTTTCTGGGCAATTGGGCTAAAGCACGGCGTACTAGACAGCACATAGCAGGTTCCGATTTATATTGACGCAACACAACCAATTATATATATATATTAGTACCACACGGCTCAGCTAAGCATATTTCTAACGGTTTATGAGGGGGTCCGTGCATCAACTGAGCACCACATGGCACATGTGGTCAGCTATCCAAAATTCAATGGGATAAATATGTTAAGGGTGTCGAGTGTGCATGCATGCCCTAGGGGTGATTTCGCTTGCTAATCTTATATCTGCACACGCACACCGATATGGTGTGTACAGCAATTTTTTACTTTAATTCATATAAGAAAAACTTATTTGGTTTTCCTTTTTTGAAAATTTTCCCCACTATGCATGGGCCCTTGCTTTTGGAGCTGGTATTCTGCTGACAAATCGATCCATTCATTCTTTTGGAGGACTCTTCCGTAAATATTAGATGTTTTTAAAACTTTTGATCTCACATTAGGATGAGACTCATTAGACGAGTAATAAGTAAGATTAGTATTGACATATTCATATGTGACCCAATTAGGTAGGTTTAGCACGTACGTAGCTAGGCAGGGCAGGCGAGCTTAGCCGGAATGTTTCGCGTTCTAGGCTTCCTACGTAGCTAGCTAGCTTTGCTTGTTGCACTGCATGCACGAGGCCGGTCTTGGATTGGAGATACATGAATCATGTATGGATGCATGCGTGAATGGACGCATCAGCTGCCATTTTTTGGCCCACACGAGCAGAGGAAAGAAACAATTCACCGCACTGCCAATACCCCAGCCAGCCCGTGACATCTATATATATCATGCATGTACGTAACACCCACCGGGCATCTGTAGAGTTTTGTTCGAAACGAAAACATGTCGATCTCATGTGTAGCTAGACCGTGTCGAGCTAATCCAGGGCTGGCTAATAAGTGTAGCCTATAGGACTCTAGGAGCCAGCCAGCTTTGCTACGTGTTTTGGCAGCTTATAATTTGTCATGATGGATAATGGTTCATAATTTGAGTACTATGTAAGTCTCAGTCGACTGCATTTCTTCCAGCCTCAGTCGATTCGGAAATGTGCAACACACCTGTTTACTCAGAGAAGTGCGCACTCTTCAAAACTGATCTGATCGAGTCTTACTGAGATCTTAGGACTCCTTGGATGCACAGGAGTTTTAGATGAATTGTGTAAGATTGATATCCAATGATAATTTGACAAAAACATATATTTTGTAAGTTCTCAATCCAATATATGATGAAATACTATTTACATTAGAAACATTAAAAGGCTTACTTACCATGTGCCTAATTATGGGATGCAGTTTAAGTTGGACAACAATCTCCAAGGAGAATAACCCACAGTTCGAAAAAAATTTACTTCTATTACTTCTGATTCCTATGATTTTCTGAAGATCGGCATTTTTTTTTTCTCTCGGAGACTCGGACAATGTCCGTGATGTGGCTCCATCATAGAGGAGAGAGAGCAGCAGACGCGAGCATCACTGCAGCAGAGATATGCGACGTACTGCGGCCGCTCCTGCTCCCATTCCAGGATCACAAGATAAAAAAGAAAACGTACGTGCACCTGCACAATCTCATGTCATCGGATCATCTACCTCCTCCAGGGCCGGCCCTTAGATTTTCGGGGCCATGTTCGAAACTAAAATTTGGGGCCCTTAATATAAATATCATAGAATGAATATTTATATTATCAATAACACATAAAATATATTGTCAATGACACACAAATACAACCAAAATCAACAAGCATATTTGAAAAAAGTTATACATATTACATTAAAATTTCTTCTAACATTTCTGTTAGAAATAATAGGCTATTTTCACTAGCCCTTGTGAGATTTCAGATTTTCTCTAAATCTCAAAGCCCATGTGCGCATGAAGCCCATATGTGATGCAGCCCATTTTGGTGGCAGCTCACACATGTGAGTGGTAAGGGGAGTGGGAGCTAAAGTTTAGTCCCACCTTACTAGTTTGAGAGGAGTTGCACCAACTTATATAGTGGAGTGTTTTACTACTTGGTAAGTGAGTGAGAATAGGAGCAGCCTACGCGCACTCCTCCTCCTCCGCCGCTCGCTCGACTCGGCGCGGCGCGACGCGGGTCGCTCCCGAATCGTGGGCTGCTGTAACCGACTCGAACTTGCGACGTGGGCTCGGTGCCACTTCGTATTCGTTAGGCTGTATACGGTAAACATACATCAAACCGATCCCGCCACTCCATCCCGAGCGCCGACGTGCACCGGTGAGCGGGAGAGCAGGTCTCCGGAACCGTTAGCTCTTGCGATCCTGTACGGGAGAGGGCTAATTAGGTTTTTGGGAAGCGCTCCGCGCGACTGCTCAAGTTCGTCATCACGGCTCGTCTTCCCGGTCGTCAAGCGGGACCTAAGGCGCGTCGTCTTCAACGCCGTCTTCTTCGTCCGATCATCGCCAACGTTGTCGTCAACAACATCGGCTATGGCTACTTCCTCTACTACGGATCGGTACGTGCTGTGTCATCCGATCTGTTGGTGTAACATGTTTAGCGTTCACATGTTTTCCGTATGTATGCTGCTGTCCATGTTAGTTACTACATCTAGTATGTTTGAGATTAACATGTTAGTAGCGATTGTCGTCATGTTTAATATTATGGAATTATTGCCTAATTACTCAACAATTTCTTGATGCAAAGTCATTTATGGTAGGGTCGATGTCAATGTCGTCCAATAGTTTCTTCTCAATACGATATGGACGACATGGTAACGCACAATGCTGAAAAAATACATCAACCAGTTGAGTTAAATGATACAAGCAAAAATTACTCATTAGAAATATACTAATAATCTACTAGTCTATATACCTTAGATAGATCAAATCGGTGATATGCGTGTGAAGATGAGAAAGAAAAGAATCAAATCTGCGTGGCTTAGCTCACGATTGGGGGCCCTGAAAGTTCAAAACTTAAAATCGTCAAGAGATGTATAATTCATTGATATGATGATTTGATTGAGAGAAAAATCAGTCGTACAGATCCGTACAGCCGTACAGGACAGGGCTAAAGGCGTATAAGGGAGCAGGAGCAGCGATACTCACCTCCTGGTAGAGCGCTGCCGCTGAGCTCTTGCGGCCGGCTTGCCGGCAGCAGGGCGCAAGCGGGCCGCTGGCGCTTGGGATCGCCGATCGCGGTCGCCGGCAGCAGGTCGCTAGGTCTGGCGGAAGTTCCCAAACTCACGGAAGACAGAAGATCAAACGCAGCGATCGCTAGTTTCCTATACGTACGATTATTTACCTCTCTGGCCCATTAGCTAAAAGGCTTTTATTTTTTCTGAACTTACAATATATAGGTATATACATATGTAGGTGGGGCCCCTAGATTTTGGGGGCCCTGTTCGGCCGCCCATCCTGCCCACCCCCAGGGCCGGCCCTGACCTCCTCGTCCTACATGCGTGCACGGTGCACACCGGCAATACGTGTATGAAGCCCTGAAGTCTTGTGAACATCTGGCCTCTGCTAAGAAGAATCTGCTTCTCTTACTTGACCAAGCTATGGAGAAAAATCTAAATGTGAAAGAAAAGGTTAATTTGGGGTCCTGTGGTGGCACCAAGGATGAGTACTAGAAATCATGGACATGTGAATATTCTGGACAAGGCCAAGGAGTACCAGAAGAGGATTAACCTTGAGGTTCCACACAACTCCAAAGGTAACTCTTTTGCTGCGTTGGACTATGAGGTTCTATATAATATTTCAAAATCTGTTGGTATCTCCATAGGTTTTGATGATAATGATAGAGATAATATTATTGATAATATGGTCTCTGATGAAATTACTAGAAATTTACTTTTGCTGATGCTAATCCTGAGATTATGCTGCCATCTACTGAGGATATTTTTCATGAGCAAGTTTATGATCATGCTTTTGACTTTCCCTTATCTGATTTTGCTGTTGATAGTCAGTTACCTAACTCACCTCAGCCTTATGATTCTGGGGAATGGAAACATGTTTCTAGTAGATCTAGAAGAAGAAATAAAAGAAATAAAAATGATACGAGCCACATGGAACACTAGGAGTCTGGATCGTCCAGGCCGCAAACAAGCCATTGCCAATTTCATTGTGAACATAAAATTGAATTTATTGGTTTTCAGGAAACAAAAAAAGATAAAATTGATCCTATTTATCTTAATTACATTTCTGGTCGTTTTCATTTTAACTGGTCTTATCTACCTGCTAAGAGAACTGCTGGAGGTATCTTGGTGGGCTTTAGAGATGATCTATTTGAAGTCATTAATTCCTCTAATAAGGAGCACTGTGTAGTCTCCTTAATTAGAAACCTAGGTAATAATTTAATCTGGCAATGTGTTTTTGTCTATGGGTCTTCCTATCCTGAGCACAAAATGGAATTCATTGCTGAATTGCATGATGTGATGGAGCCATGGAGGTGACCAGTGTACCTACACTCATTTGAGGAGATTTTAATCTGGTTAGAAACATGAAGGAGAAAAGTAATGAGAGAATTAATTCTCAACATACTTTCCTCTTCAATGACTGGATTAATAAGTGGTCCTTGATGGAAATTAAATCTTCTAATAGGATTTTCACCTGGTCCAACAATCAAAATGATCCTATCATGGCTGCCCTTGATAAGGTCTTTGTTTCTACTGAATGGGACCAACAATACCCTCTGACTACTGTTCAAGCTTTCCCTAGACTGGTCAGTGATCATACACCTTTGGTGATTGACACTGGTAATCCTACTATCTCCCGTCCCAAGCTGTTTAGATTTGAGAAATGGTGGCTTAGCCAACCTGACTTCCATGACCTGGTCCTAGCTGTCTGGTCTGCCCCTTGTCCTTGCTCTACAGCATTGGATATCTGGCAATTTAAACTCAGAAAGTTAAGGAAAAAAACAAAGGGGTGGAGTATCAATATTGAAGCTGCCACTAAGAAACTTAAAAAAGACTTGGCCTAGAAGTTTGATATCTTGGATGTCCTATCTGAACAAATAGTCTTTCTGATGAGGAAAAAGCCAGAATACAAGAGGTTAAACATCAACTAGATCAAATCTGGCAACAGGAGGAAACAAAGGCTTGGCAGAGGTCGAGAGATAGGCATATCTTGGAAGGAGATAGGAATACTTCTTATTTCCATGCCATTGCCAATCAAAGAAGAAGGAAAAAGAAAATTGACACTCTTAATGGTCCTCATGGTCCTGTCTCAGACACTAAAAGTACGTTAGACATTGCTGTCAACTTTTATAAGAACTTATTTGGTAGAGAGGATAGACCCAATATCTCCCTTGGTCATGACTTTTGGGATGAACAGGACATCCTCACTGCTGAGGAGAGTGCTGATTTGGAAAAACCTTTCTCTGAAGAGGAAATTAGAGCAGCCATTTTTGGATCTTATGCCTGTGGGGCTCCAGGTCCAGATGGCTTTTCTTTCCTTTTCTATCAGAAATTCTGGCATATTATTAAAGGGGACTTCATGGCCCTAGTTAGAGAGTTTGAAGCTGGCTCCTTGGATGTGTCCAGGCTTAACTATTCCATCATTACAATAATTCCAAAAGAGCCAGATGCTACTGATATGAAAAAGTTTAGGCCTATTAGCTTGGGAAATTATAGTCTAAAGATCATTACAAAAGCTATTACAAATAGGATTACTCCTATTTGTAACAGAGTTATTTCCCAATCCCAAACTGCTTTTCTCAAGGGTATTTATATTGTTCTTGGTGTATGTGTCTTCTTCAACATCTACATAGCAAAATTTAGTAGGTTGTGATGGTGTTCATGGTGTATTTGTGGTGCTCCGCCGCAACCTCCGATGCCCCGGCCCGCCCGCCACCGCCGGCGACCTCCGCGCGCCGTTGCGGTGCTCGCCATGGATATGTCACAAGTATGGTGATGAGAGGTAATTTGATCTATATGGAAATAGGTGAGAGTAATCATCAAAAGATACAAGCATGTTGTTTGCTTTAGCTGCATACGGCGGGCGTGACCTAGAGTCATGCAGGCTGCCAAACGACATGCACAACATGACCGGGAGGGTAGTTTTGTGAGACCTGGCCCTGACCGACCTAATCTCACAGAGCGCAAACGTGAATGCAGGCTACCAAACACGTCCCTAGTACAACGTTACTGCCCACACTCCCCACTTCTTCCTCTAACCCCCACTCTCTCCATGATAAGGAGATGACGCTCAAGTTGAAGACGTGCATGTTGTCCTCTGCGGGTGAGCAGGAACAAAACATTCAAAAACATATCCATGTGGAGTTCCTGATGTTTACAGGAGGCTTACTGTCAAGTTGACTAGTGACTCGTTTGTTTCGAACTCGCCAGTAGTACTGTTTCGCTAAAAATTAGCGAAAACGTTACCCTAGCTTTAGGGGTTTTCCTATATGCGTACATGATATATAGTACAAATTGCGGGCGTACCATATTGCTAATTAAAATTAGAAATAAAAAAATGATAGAAAATGATAAAACACCATGTATGGGGAACACTGCAGTTTATTCATATCATTGCATTGTACAAATACAAATTGGTATTCCCATTGTATCCTCTTTGTTGTCCGTCGCGCTCATGGAGTAGACTTTAGGAGATTGCGAGGTTTGCTGATTCCCTGTGCTTTTGCAAGCATCCGCTTAATTACATTCGTAGGGTCAAGCCTACGGAATACCTCCGATTAAGCTGCGCTGATGGTCGTCGTTATGTTTGGAATGCTCATCCATATGCATTGTGTATCGAGCGTGGATCAGGGGGTGCGCACAGACACCCCTGAACAACACATCATTTTTTCAAGGAGTAAGCATGGGTAACACATATTGTCAATGGGATGATGAGAGCATTTATGATTGATGACGATCTAATTATACTAAATATTTTCACTTTCACACAACATAAGGTAAATAAAATCTGAATTAGGTTCTTCAATCAACATAACATTCGTCATAGAGTCTTCATGACTATTTTTTCATCTTATCCGGCTGAAAGGGCATGGTTTCCCCCATGTGTTGTTTTGGTAATTAATGACAATCTCTATGGACTAATGTGTGCTTTGAGTTATATTTGCAGTGTTGGTCCATATGGAATGATTGTACTCCATATGTTGGAGTCAAGGCTAAAAGAAGAAGACTATATGTTGATCAAGGCTAAGTGCAAGTTGATCAACATACAAGACTAGGGCATGTGAAGAAGAAGATCATTTGTTGATCAAGATCCTATGTTGTCCATGGTGGATGGCGTCTCGTGGTGATCATCAAGATAAAGGCCTTGTGAAGATATGTCGAAGAATGCCTCTCCCATCTTGGTGTATGGGGGAGCAATATGCGTGTCTTCACCAAGCGAAGCAAAATCAAGAAAGGTGATCCACTTGAGAGTAGATCAAGATCGTCATCATCTAGCTCAAGTGGAATGCGCAAGGCAAAGGTATGATCTTGATAGGGTTTCTATTTTACCGGTCTCGCGGTGTAGTTGTGAGACCGGGTTTTAGGATAGGTAACCGTACTATCAAGAGGGGCTCTCAAGTGAGCTTTAGCGTATCGGTCGTAGAGAGCTCAAACCTTTGCATCCTTGGCATCATCCTTTTTGGTTCCTATTTGGCTCTTATCGTGGTGTGGTATTGGTGCTTGTCGTGCTTGTCATGACAAGCCCAAGGTCACCGAAAACGGTTCTCATATGTGTTCCCTATTGAGTTTTCGGTGTCGGAGATTTTGTCGGTCCATCTATGCGGAAGGTTTCACTCTTCCATTTATTAGCAAAATCTCCCTTGCTTGGTTTAAATATTCTCACATGTTATTGGATAGCATTTGTCGTCCTCTTTCCAACAAAAGTGGTTTTGTGTTATTCGGACGTCATATGCAAAAGATATGGTTTTCCGGGTTTTAATAAAAGGGTTTTACCTCTCACCATTTGGCTTTACCATATCTTGTTGAACAATGATGTTTCTATGTATATTCTTGTAGTGCTTGTTGTGACGATTCCAACGAGTCCAAGATTACCGAAAACGGAGTTCGTATGTAGAAGATATTGCGTTTTCGGTATCGGTCGTTTTAGAAACAGAATATTAAAAAGAAGGGAAAAAGAAATAACTGCGCCGGCCTCACTGCCGGCCTGGGCCGGCTCCCAGGCCGGCCCATTCGGCCAGACCCCCGGCCACAACGCCGGCCTGGGCCGGATCCACGGCCGGTTCCCTCGGGTGGGTGGCCGGCCTCCCCCCCGGCCTGGGCCGGTTGCTGGGCCGGCCCACCCGCATGCTCGCTGGCCTCCCCGCGTGCTTCCTTGGCCGCCGGCCTGCCGGCCGGCCTGGGCCGGCTCCCAGGCCGGTCGCTTCGGGTGGCTCTTCGGCCTGCCTGCCGGCCTGGGCCGGTTCCCAGGCCGGGTTGCTTTTCCTTTGCTTTTTCTCTGCGCACGAAAATACCACAACGGTCGCATTTTCGGAGCCCCTATTTAAGGGGCTTCTTCCCCAAAAATAAACGAACCTTTTTTGCCAACTCTTGAGCATTTTCCTCTCCTCCATTGTTGACCTCTTGAGCTTGGCTTTCTCTCATTTCTCTCCACTAATTTGTGCTACTCCTTAGAGAGAAAAGAGAGAGGAGTTTTAGATCCGTGTTTCCACCAATTGATTTCTCCTCTAAGTGAGGAGAACACTTTGGATCTAAATCTTTGGATCTTCTTTGTGTTCCTCCTTTGTTCTTCCTCCCTAATCCCTCCCAAGCATTAGTTGCTTTGGTTGGATTCGGGTTGGAAGAACTTGACCACTTAGTGTGTTCTTGCCATTGCATTAGTTGCATCGGTTTGAGTTCTCCACGGTGATTCGTGGAAAGTGAAGTTGAGAAGCTTGTTACTCTTGGGTACTTTGGTTCCCTAGAGCTTGTTCCTCTAGGGCACGTTGGTACCCTAGACGGTTTGATTTCTCGGAGTCTTGGTGGCTTACGGGATTTGTTGGGAGCCTCCAATTGTGGAGTGTGGCTCAACCTTGTTAGCTTCGGAGCTTTGGTAGCTACGAAGACATTGCCGGGATCCCTCGGCCTTGGGCATCAAGTCTTGGTGGCTCGGTGCATTTGGTGAAGACCCTCCAACTTGTGGAGTGAGCTTCACCCTTGTAAAGGTTCTAGTTGTCAACCCCAACGGCAACATAGTGACAAGTGCCTCGCCACATTGGTGGTAAGACACAACGGAGATACGGTGTGCCATATTAAGGCTACTCGGTGTTTCACATTGGTGAACACCGCGCCGCTCCAACGGAGACTAGCTTCCATTGGGAAGTGAACTTCGGGATAAATCATCGTCTCCAAGTGCCTCGGTATTTCTATCCCGAGCTTCCTACTTATGCTATTTACTTTGTGATAGACATCGAGCTTAAAGTCATATATCTTGCTATCACCTAGTTGATCATATTGCTTAGCATAAGTTGTTGGTGCACATAGGTGAACCTAGCTAGTTTAGGTTTTGGCTTGATAAATTAAACGTTAGTTTTATTCCGCATTTATTCAAGCCTTAACCGTAATAAATTTTAAATCGCCTATTCACCCCCCTCTCTAGGCGACATCCGTGTCCTTTCACCGGCGACAATAGTTAACCAAGTAGTTGCATTGGTAATATTAAGTTCAATATTTTTACTATATGACCCAAGCATTTGATCTTACAAGTATACCAACGCCGAATTTCAATTCTGTTTTGTAATGAAAAAATGTGTTAGTCTTCAAAACAAAAGTAAACGACGTTGTTGTGAACTAAATTAAGGTTTAAATACAACCAAAGCATAGAAAAATGACACAATTAAATTTATATGGAACAATTTGTGCTTCTCTTATATATTATAGTTTGTCTTATCGTGTATGTGTGTGCACACGCGGGCGTGTACCCCATCTTAATATCTCAAAATTTTATTGGTAGAAGGCTCTACAATGCACGAGCTTAAAAAATATTGTAACCATGACATAGATTACGATCGCATAGTTAAGTTCTTAATTACATATAATTTTACGCTCACCCCACACGTGTAAATAAAGTGACCCCATACAAATACCATTTATTTGTAACAGTTTATCTGTTAACCCTTAGAGTACATTGATATTGAATTATTGAACCAGATGTATTGCTTGATGGTACCGCTATCGTTGGAATGTATGAGTTGTAAACAATTATTCCTTTGTCCTCGAGGTTTCATCATTGGCAGTCGCTAGTTGACATTGTTCATTTCTACATTCTTTCGGTGGTTAGCATTGTCTTTTTCATGAATTCGATTTAGACACCAGTCAGAACCCACTCAACCATTCATAATTTAAGCATTTGCACAAGTTGTATAAGAAATTAACTATATTATAGTAGAATAGTTTGAGTAACCAATGGTGTAGTGTAATTTTCCTTGGAGACCTCATTCATTAGTATAAGATAAACCACTCGGTGTATTCTCAAATAATAAAACTATAGAAGAACCAGCTATTGTACATCTACATGTTACTATTGTTAGATACCTCTACCAACCAACTATCCCAAAAGACCGATCTGATGGAAAGTGGTGGTATAATATACTTAACACACTTCACAACACCCCCTCTCACGTGTGACGGGAGAAGAGAAAGTCAACACGTGAATAGAAGAAGAGCACACCGGAACATCGGTGGCTAAAAGCTCCCCTCCAGCCCTCTTTCGAGCGGAGAAATAATGGGAGAAAAACGCCGGGGGTAGGACTCGAACCTGAGACCTTATGCTCTGATACCATGTTAGATACCTCTACCAACCAACTATCCCAAAAGACCGATCTGATGGAAAGTGGTGGTATAATATACTTAACACACTTCACAACAACTATTTCTTGGCAAGGTGCGACGTACCCTACCCTACGTGTTTGACGTGTATGGATTATGCCCCATAAGGTGAGGAGCAACTGGCAAACTCCTTGTTGCGCAAACATATGAATTGACTAGCTGTAGCTAGAGGATGTTCTCTGTTGACCATCCAACCCATTTGCAAAATGATTAAGAGCACTTAGGAGAACCAACCATTCAACAGAACACAATCAAAGACAAAGCATGACTACTCAAGAAAAAGAAGTCTAGGTTCCGCCCTTGCGACTGACCATGTTCGAGAAGAGCAATAGGACCTGCCAAATAATTACATGTACATGGCATCATTTACGAGTTTCAAAAAATAAAGATAGTGCCGGATATAGCCAATTAATGGTGTATCTCATAAAATGTAAAATATCAACTTCAAATACTTTGTATTCTGAGCTACACAAAAATCACAGAATCTGATAAAATGTGGAGATTTGAAAATGTGCATACTCAAATTCATACTTTCATAATTTTTGTGTAGCTTAGAATATAAAGTTTTTGAAATTGATTTTCTGCAAGTTTATGTATACCATTGACTACATTTATATTTGATGAATTGATTTTCTGCACATTTGTGTATACTTTGATTTTTAAAAAAATTACCAGATCATCGGAGCAGAGGAGCACGAAATCTGCACTCCTAAAATATGCCATGTTCCTAGTTAATTTTTGGAGAAAAACTTACCTCAGTGCTAAAGGACTTTTGTTTCCCCAATCGAAGAACAACAAGTACAATCAAATACTTACACATACCGCTGTCGACCTAAATAAGTTATTGTTGCCCGGATCGAAGTGGACGTAAAAAAGCTGGTTCAAAACGTTCCAAAGTAGATCCATGCATGTGGAGTGGCATGTATATATGTTGGTACAAACATTTGCACCAGGCCGGCTTGATCGTTCGTTTCGATGTGGCCAAGCACGTATTGCAGAGCTAAAGATCTACGGACAACTACAGATGTTTCCTAGGTACGTACGGTACGGCGCTGGACGTATTTGCATGCATGGTTGTACGTACTGCAGAGATGCACAGGGGTAGCACAGGCAAGAAATATTGTCGACTGCTTATGGTACAGAGACAGACAGGCTACCACGTATATGTACAGTGGATTTTTTTTTTCAAAATAAAGGTTGTACATCGAGTCTCTGTATCGAAATGATGCACACAACTTTTTTTATTCATTAATTATTTAATAAAGGCTTACAAAGTAATATCAATAAGTCTGAAGTCGATTTTGCAGCAACATCTGTCGCAACTCCTGTCAACTTGATGAATGGAGTGGACATTATCAGGACCGTACCTCACACCATCGCACATCATCTAAATCGAAGGCCTCAAATCAGACCGTCTGACGACGGATTAGAAGCACACACCACACACCGGACCAGCAGACTCTCAGCGGGCACCACTACTGCACCGTCTCGAGAATCCGCCGCCACCATGCATCTTCCACCAAACCATTTTTAGAACAAGTTCAATACATTGCCACGTACATGTGGCATAGCAGCAAGCTATACGAACTGCATAATATGGTCATATACGTACGTGACGGCCGTAGGGACGTACTACGAGCATGCCGTCTTTTTTCGCCTACCGTTGTCGAGATGCAGCCGATACATGCATAGTTGTGATGCCCTCACGCATGATACACGGTGGGAGTGCAAGCATTGCATGATGACACACGAACGAGTGATGGAGGGAGCTACGAGCTAGGACAAGCGGTAGATGCCACGGCTTTCCTCGGGAGATGCGAGACAGACTGCTACCCCACGGGCCTCAGACAACCATCCAGTATGTGAGGATAGCTCCCGGGCTCTCATATGCTCCTTCTCAATTAAAAAAAATCGAAAACAATAGTATGTAATGTTGAAAATTTCTGAAATTATCTGGTAACGATTTTCTACATTTTTGTCAAATTTCGTAACTGTGTAAAAAAGACTAATCCAATGATCAAAATGAGATTTAAAAAATATCTTTTCAAGCAGTGATTTTAACTTTTTTACACATAACAGAAAATTTTCATTTCATCACGAAATTTGGTACGTATGTACAATATTTGTATGTGTTAATCACCAAAATTATCAGAATTTTTCGAAATGTTTTTCTATTTTTTTCGATATTTTTATTTCGCCAGAAGCATATGAGCTCGGGAGCCAAAATTGATTTCCGTTAAGTATTTACAGATTACACACATATAAACTAGCTAGGATATGGTTTAGCGCTTAGGGTTAGCAGGAATGTTTCATGTTCTTGCTACGTCCCTTCCCTGCTACAACTACGAGCACATGTGCGTGTGAGTCCATTTTTTTATTTGGCCCCCACGATCGACCATGAAGGAAACAACAAAACAAGCAGAGGAAACAAACAATTCACCGCACTGTGAATGAATGAATGCCTGCCAGCCCGTGACATCTATGCTACGATCGACCCGGACATATCATGTGTGCATATACGTAACACCCACCGATCGGAAGGTAAAACAATGTAGAGACTGGTTTTGTTCCAAACGTAAAACGTCGCATGCGTAGTGTTGTCGAACTAGCTAGGTCGACAGACTAACCAGAGCGTGGCCGCCTTTGCAAATTGCAACGTGTTTTCACAGCTAGCTTGTCACCATACATAATGGTTGAGTTATGATCTTGTCAGAAACCGCCGTCGGCAAGGAAACCATCAACGATTAGCTAGGCCGGATACTGCAAAATTTGGTCTTAAAATTCGTTATATTTTGGGCTAGGCAAAAATGACAAATGAGTGGTGAACAGTACGCATTTTTAAAAACTTGAATATTTTCCATATATGACTTTCTTATGCAGTCCAAACTACAAAGAATTTTGAGCTAAAATTTTGCAGGCTTGTATATCTCGACAGTATCTTATCTACGATTTTTTTTCTCGATATTTGGAAACTCAAAAGTTCCGATTTCGATTTTTTCAAAAAATAGGCTCGATGTAGCTCGGGAGCCATTTGTAATTTCCCCTTGAGGAATCATTATTGAGCACCACCACCGACACCCCGGATAAGTATGAAGCGATGATACAACCTATTGTCCCAAGATGGGATTAGCTACAAATCCCAATGGTAGATCGGTGTATAATCACGCACTCGCATTGGCAAAAGCCAGCGGAGAAAGAGGAGGTCGTCGATATATCGACAAAGGAGGGTTGGCAGCATGCAAACCCTAGATTGAGGAGGTGTGGCGGTTGGCTACGTCTTTGTTATAAATTTTTGGTGTTAGGTTCGAAGTTGACTTAAAATTTGAGAGGTTTTCCAACAGATAATATTTTTTTCATGCTCCTATTGTTAAGTCTGAAATAGGTAAGACTGACTTAACTGTTACCTACTTCCTGCCTATTGGCAATATAAGTCAATTTTATGTTGACCCGGTCTTCAAGGTTTACCTGACCATAAACTTTTGCTATAATAAGTATGTAATAAACAACATTACAAAATCTATTTTATGAATATGTGCTTTTCAAAACAAATCTAAACAAAAGCTTTATAAGTTCACAATCGAATATTTCAAATAAATTTTAACGTCGTCTATTGTTAGACGGGGTTTAAGTTGAACCAAATCACCACGGAGAATAACCCAAGGATCAAACCTTTTTCCCTTATTATGATTTCTCCCCTAAAAAAATATTATGATTCCCTAAAGATCAGCGTGCCCCTTCCTCTGTGCATGCCGACGTCTGTGAGGTGAGAGCTAGCGTGGTGGCGGCTCCATGGACCAGCTCAATAATGGAGGAGGGAGATCGGCACGCAGGCGCGAGCTAGCAGGAGGGAGAGATATGATTCCGGCGACACATGCAATGCATGGAGCAAAGCAGGGTACGTACCCGCTGCCGCTCCTGCTCCCACTTCTGCACCAATCACAAGACCGAAAGCAAAGTACGTGCAGCTGCACAATCTCATGTCATCGGATCCTACCGATCGTCACCGGACGAAGGTACGGCGCATGGTGTCTGGTACACAACGCCGCTGGACATTTTCTCTTTCTCAGAGCATCTCCATCGGAAATGTCTGAGTTATGTCCGTTACATTCCAATTGGGATGTTTTTATGAGTTACAAACGTAGGTGCCAGTACTCCAGTATAGCATTGTGGAGTCCGCCTATACATCGTTTGTTGGGCTCCACCACGTCGACGAACGCCATGTCGGTACAAAAGCCAACGATGACATTGAAGGGCTCGCCGCCTATACATCATTTGTTGGGCTCCACTACGTCGATGAACGCCATGTCGGTACCGCTACCAATGACGACAAGGGCTCGCCGCCTATTCATCGTTTGTTGGGCTCCACCACGTCGATAAACGCCATGTCGGTACCGCCGCCAACGACAACATTGAAGGGCTCGCCGCCGTTAGGAGAGAGAGAAAGGTGGTTTTGAAGAGGGGATTAATATATGGGAGGATGGAAGGGGACAATTATTCCCTATAATGAATGGTGAACAGGGGTGTTAAGGTAGGTTTGTTGTTCCATTAGCATCATCGTGCAGCCTTGGGATGTGACTGGATTGGAAAAGAATCATGCCTTTCATCTCTAATTTAATCTAATCTAATCTAGTCTAGTCTCCAGGGGTTTGCTCTCACGGTCGTTCTTTCACAAGAGGCTCTCAATTCAGAGCATTTGTAGTGTTGTGACTTGTGAGCTAGCACTAGTGTTGTACTGGATATAACAGACTATCAGGGTGTGTCTCTGCTTAGCATACTGCACTTGATTTTCTTGTGTGTGATGTAACAAATAAGTTTAGTGAAGCTAGGAGTCACCCGGAAAGGTCCAAAACTAACTTTCTGGAATGGTCATTGCAGGGCACAGATTTTCACCCCATTGAAAGGGGTTTCAACACACGTCATGACACAGGACAATGTTCCTCCTCATTGTCGGTCCTGGCATGCAAGTCCCTGCGTGGTGGGTCCCACCTGGGCTCCCACGTGTCCTCCCTTGCACCGTGCCCCCCTTCGGGTTGGAGATGGTGGTGTCCACCTGTGATTCTACCATGGGAGGGGTCTAGGTGTGGTGAAATGGTGCATGGCGATGGTGCGCTTGGTCCACCAGCTCGGCTCATGGACACGAGTCCTGGGGCGTGATTAGCTCGAGACTGCTTGCCTTCGATTGGTCCACCGCGAAGACACCTCGATAAATAGGTCGCGGTGCTCCACACGCTGTAGAGGCGACCATGAGCGGATCGTAGCTGTGCACCGGTAAATGACCTGCATAAGAGATGATTTTTTATCATTAAAAACCTTATCATTTCTACATAGTCAGAGCGACCAAATAACGGCAATCGCTCCCATCCTAATAAGTAGCTTAAACCTAGAATCCATACCATTGAGCCAATTGCCAAAAATATTGGCAACGCTTCTAGGTGGGTACAAGTTAGATGCTATCTGGATGGCTGACCATATAGACCTAGCAAAATTACACTGAAAAAGGTGTTTTATACTCTCATCATGATGACAGAAGACATACTTTTTACTTCCCTGCCAATTCCGCTTTGCAAGGTTATCCTTGGTAAGAATTACACCTCGACGAAGATACCATGCGAACACTTTAGTTTTTAGCGGTATCTTCATCTTCCAAATTTTACTATTATTATCAACTGGAACAACGGGTTGGATTAACGCTTTGTCCATAGAATCCATTGAGAATTGACCATTCTCCTTTAGACTCCATCTAAATGTATCAGATCACTGCGTCAATTGCACCGAGGCAAGACGTTGAAGTAAGACATGCCATGATTCTTCTCTAGGACCAAATAAACTTCTTCTGAACGACACATTTGGTGGTGACGAAGACATCACACTAGCGAGTGTATCGCTTTTGTGTCGCGCAATGTTGTACAAGGCCGGAAATTGTTCACGGAGTGTGGTATTACCCATCCATTTGTCCTCCCATAACCTAATTTCATATCCATCCTTTATTGAGAAAGACCCAAGTGGAAAGAAAAACTTCTTCGTGGCCCTGAGACCAGCCCAGAAGTGGGAGTCACCCGGTTTCCAGTCTACTTGGGATAACGCCTGTGCGCCCACATATTTCCTCCTAAGGAGTGTCTGCCAAACCCCCTGTTCAGGAGTTTGAAAATCCACTTGCCAAGGAGGGCCCTGTTTTTTGCCTCAAGGTCATGAATACCAAGGCCTCCTTGGTCTTTGGGTCGGCAAACCACACTCCATTTGGCTAGGCGATACTTTCTCTTTTTCACTATCCCCTTGTCAAAAGAATCTTGACCGAAAATAATCTAGTTTTTTCAAGACTACTTTTGGCAGTTGGAAGAAAGATATCATATAGAATACCATATTGCTTAGTACTGAGTTGATGAGCACCAATCTTCCACCTAAGTATAATAATTTGCCCTTCCAGCTATTTAATCTAGCCTCCAGTCTCTCCTCCACCATTTTCCATTCAATAATTGTAAGTCTCTGACAATGAATCGGAATACCTAAATACTTAATAGGAAACTGGCACTAGTGGAAACCACGCCTTTAGTCCCGGGTGGTAGAGGCCTTTGGGGAGGGATTGAAAGTGCATGGTTACCCCCATGCATAGTTTTGGTAATTAATGACAATCTCGATGGACTAATATTTGCATTGAGCTATATTTGTAGGTGTCCATTTGCTTGCTTGTCTCCATTTGTTGGAGTCAAGGTCTTGCTTGCTCTCCATGTGTTGGAGTCAAGGTTAAGGGAAGAAGATCATTTGTTGATCAAGGCCAAGGTGTTCGTCATCGAGAGAAAGGCCAAGTGAAGTTATGCCGAAGAGTGCTCTCCCCATCTTGGTGTATGGGGGAGCGTCATGTAAATCTTCACCAAGCAAGGCGCAATCAAGAAGATGGTTCGCCGTGAGGAGATGAAGATCGTCTCCATCGACCTCATGTGGATTAATGCGCAAGGCAAAGGTATGATCTTGATAGGGTTTTTATTTTACCGGTCTCATGATGTTTAGTGAGAGACCGGATTATAGGATAGATAGTCGTACTATCAAGAGGGGCTCTCGACCGAGTATCGTGATCGTATCGTTCGTGGAGAGATCAAACCTTTGCATCCATGCAATCATCTTTGTTGGTTCTTATTTGGATTTTATCCATGTGAGAATTTAGAGCTTGTGTTCATCTCCATACCAAGCTCTAGTTCATCAAAAACGGATCTCATGAATATCTTCTTGCGTTTTTTATATCGGAGGTTTTACCGGTTTATCTCTTCTACGAGAGGTCAAACTCTCTCCTTATGTTTTCCTCCTCACATGATAGACTATGATGTGTATATGCATGATCTTGTAGGGCTTGTGATTATCTTCGAAACAAGCCCAAGATCATTGAAAACGGAGTCTTGATGAACATCTTATTGCATTTGTGATATTGGAGGTTTTTCCGGGTTGTCTCTTCTAAAAGAGGTCAAACTCTCTCTTCATGATTGCCTCCTCACATGATGGACAATGATGTTTCTCTGCATGATCTTGTAGAGCTCTTCGTTGCGATTCCAACGAGCCCAAGATCATCGAAAACGGAGTCCGGATGATTAAGTTATGTTTTTTCTCGTACCGGTTGTTCTGCAGTTTTTTTGTCCCGCGGTAGTACCGCAGCGGCAGCGGTAGTACCGCTACACTGGAGCGGAACTGCTGCTGCATAGAGCCCGGTACCGTTGGTGGTACCGCTGGTGGTACCGGTGCGCCCTTTTTGCGTACTGGTATCCCCCCCGGTACCCCGGCGGTAGCAGCCATGTTCTACCGCTGGAATCGTCATTTTCAGTCAAAAGGGTCCCAGAGGTAGTACCGCTGGCGCAGAGGTAGTACCGCCCCAGCGGTAGTACCGCCAGCCTAGAGGTAGTACCGCTAGGTACGATTTTGCACATAACGGTCAGATTTCGGGGGACCTATTTAAGGGGCCTTCTTCCCCAATGGTTCCCCATCTAAGGCAGCACGTTTTCCTCTCTCTCTCTCCCACCATTGTTGACCTTGAAAAGCTTGCCCCCCTCTCAATCCCTCCAATGAATCTTGCATATTTTTGAGGGAAAAGTGAGAGGAGATCTAGATCTACATTTCCACCAATCAATCTCTCCTCTAAGTGAGGGGAACCTAGTGGATCTAGTTCTTGGAGTTCTTTTGTGGTTCTCCTCTTTGTTCTTCCTCTCTCATTCCCCCCAAAGCATTCGTTGCTTAGTTGGAATTTGAGAGTGAAGGATTTGAGCACTTGTGCTCTTGCCTTTTTCATTTGGTGCATAGGTTTGAGTTCCCCTCGGTGATACGTGGGATTGAAGGTTCGAGAAGCTTGTTACTCTTGGATGCATTGTGTTCCCAAGAGCTTGTTGCCTCTTGGGTGCATTGTGTACCCTAGACGGTTTGGAGGTGCCGCGAAGACTTCGAGTTGTGAAGCTTCGGCATGTTTGGGAGTCCCCAATTGGGTTGTGGGTGTGTGCCCCAAACAAGTTGTAAAGGGCTCTGGAATCCGCCCCGAAGGATTCCGATAGTGGAAGGTGAACCAATCCCTTGGGTGAGGTTCATCGGAGAATAGGGTGAAGCCTTTGTGGCATCTTGAGTAGGCCTCTTGTGGCGAGCTCACACCCCTCCAACGAGACGTACTCCCTTACAAGGAGGAACTCGGGAATACATCCTCGTCTCCGCGTGCCTCGGTTATTTCTATACCCGAGCTTTACTTATGCAATTTACATTGTGATAGCCTTCGTGCTTGAAGTTCATATCTTGCTATCTTCTTGTTGCTTGAATTGCTTAGCATAAGTTGTTGGTGCACATAGGTGAACCTAGAATATTAGGTTGTTGGCTTGTTAATTTAAACACATAGTTTTATTCCGCAATTATCAAGCCCCTAATTAGAAAAAGTTTTAATCGCCTATTCACCCCCCCTCTAGGCGACATCCGGGCATTGTTTGTTCTTTCAATTGGTATCAGAGCCTCGGCTCTCTTGTTGGGCTTCACCGCCTAGAGAGTAAAGATGTCGTTTAGAGGATTAGTGAACAATTCCATGTTTATATTCAATGGCACAAATTTTAATGTTTGGAAAACTCATATGCTTAGTCACTTACGGGTCTTGGACCCCAATATTGAGCGTATCTTAGATATAGGTTTTTCTCCTCCGAAGGACTACGAAAGTACGACTTTAGTGGACGAGAAAAACTTATATCTAGATGCTCTAGCCTCTAATGAGTTTTGCAAGTTTGTGAGTGTAGTAATTTTCGAGTCAATCATGCCTCTCCGGGATGCTCATGATCTTTGGACCAAGCTTCAAGACAAATATGGAGTGTCCAACATTATTGAGGATGATTGTTCTCCCTCCACCTCCGGCCGTGACGAGTTATCATCTTCATCTACTTCACCAAAATGTGGTAAGCCTCAAACTAATGTGATGGTGAGTAGTGATAGGCTTTGCAATTTTGATAGTGAGCTCATTGTTGATGATCTTTTATCTCTATCATGTTGCAATGCCTTATCTTTGGACCCAAACACACATAGCACTACAAATATCATATATGCTAGTGTTGATAGTCCTTGCATATCATCCAAAAATTGCTTAGATAAATCTAATGATGATATGCTTGCTTTATCTTGTTCCAATGATAAAAATGCTTGTGTTCCCTCTAACTCTTGCATGAATATTAATGTAGAGGAAACTCAATTAATTGTGGAACAAGATTTGAACTTGAGTAGTTCAAAAAATAATTATTCTTCGTCATCCACCTCTCATTGTCTTATGGCTAAATCTTCTTCTAGTAATGACAATGATAATAATGATAATGATAATAATGATGAAGAAGATGATATGGAAAAAGTTAATGCTCTTCTTCAAAATAAAGGTCTAATGATTCTTAAAGCCCTACCTACTAATGAAAGTGCTCAAGCTAACCTCTTTGAAATCATGAGCACTCTTATTGAGCGTGGGGAAACTATCGAGGCCTTGAAAGCAAGCCTTGAAGAAAAAGGTAAGATAGAAAGAGATGATGCTATGGAGAAAGCATCGTTGGAAGATGCACTTGTGGAAGAGCAAGAGACTCGTGCTTCTCTAGAGGAGAAACTAGAATCTATCGAGGAGTCTCATAATGACATAATTGCTAAAACATTAAAGAACGTGACCATGCTCATGCTAAATATAAAGTCACGAAAAATGAAAATGCTAGATTAAATGATGAGCTTGCCAAGTTATCTTCTTCTATTCCTAAAGTTAATGATGCTTGTGCTACTAACTCCACTTCTTGTGAAGCATCTACTATGAAGGAGAATGTTGAGCTAAGGCTCAACTTGAGTTGCTAACTAGCAAGTATGAGAAGTTGAAAGCAAGCCATGAAAAGCTATCTAGCTCTAATGATGATCTTCTATCATCCTATGGGAAGTTGGAATAAAATCATGAAAAGCTATCTAGCTCTAATGATGAACTTCTAGCATCCTATGCTTGTCTCAAGTTGGCTCATGAGGCCGTCACTACAAAGATAACATCTTGTGAGCCTCATGTGGACAATAGCACAACCATAACTAAGAATGCTAAAATGCCATGTGCTAGTCCTAGTAGTTCATCCATTAAAAATATTGGTACATCATGTGATGAATTACTTGTTTTTGCCGTGTTGCTCTAACAATGAAGCTTCTACTTGCTCTAGTGTTTTTGTTGCCACTAACCATGTAGAGGAAATAAAAGACCTCAAGGCCCAAGTCGCTTCTTTGAAGAAGGGCTTGGAAAAGCGTCATGGGGAGAAGAGTGCACTCGACAACATGTTGAGTGTGCAACAATCCCCAAATGACAAGAGTGGACTTGGATTCAACGCCAACAATAAGAACAAGTCCAAGGTTGAGAAGAAGAAGAGGGGCCAAGTTCAAGGCAAGAATCCGGCCAAGCTCATTTGCTTCAAGTGCAAGATTGAAGGGCACCACGTTCGGGATTGCCCTATGAAGAAGAAGCTTCTTAGTGAGAAGCAACTAGGGAAGCGGCCTCTTGTTCAATCTCGTGCTCAACCACGGGTTGAACAAAGACCGCCTCCTAAGAAGACTTAAGTCAACGCTCCTCAAGTTGAGGAGCCTATTAAGAAGAAAGAGAAGAGTCGGTGTTGCTACCTTTGCCGTGGCAAGGGTCATTTTGCTTCTTCATGCACTGTCGGTAACCTATCCAACCCCATCTTAACTGATGATGAGTATTCACTTAGAAAGGATAGAGGTGGCAATGTGTTTGCCAAATATGTGGGAGCTCAAAGTGGTGTCAAGAAAAGCACCATTTGGGTTCCCAAGCCTATCGTGACTAACCTCTTAGGACCCAACTTGGTTGGGGACCAACAAGCTTCAACTTGATCAATAGGTGTTTGTGGAGGACATTGGTGACTTGGCTATTTTTGAAGAATTAAGGGATCTTCATGGTTTTATTTCTCAAGCCAAATCAATTGGATTATCACATATGTATCTCATATCCAATGCTTCCTCCTTGCGGTAACTTGTATTTAATTCATATATACATTGAAAGTTGCTTGCTCCCTTGCATGTGTTAGTTTTGTTCCTAGTATGTGCTTGTATATGATATGCTACTTTCCTACTTGTGTATGTTAGTTGTGTATCGTGTATGTGAAATTTGTGTGTTGAGCTTTATTGAATCTTGTGTGGATTTCATTTGGCTCTTTAAGATATTAATGAACTATCCCATTTTGGGGGAGTGATGTGCTTTGTGCACATCACAAACCTAAAAATGTGTATACATGAGGCACACCACCTAGTATTGATATTTAAATATTATCTAGCTACTATGTGGTATGTCATATTCATGAGAAATTCAAATTCTACAATGTCCATTAATTTCTCTAGTTGGTTTTATTTGCCTCTTGTTTAAAAATAAAATGAACTATCACATTATGGGGGAGTAATAAGCTATGTGCATATTACAATCCCACAAAATGTGAACATTTGAGGTTTGCCACTTAGATTTGATATTTTATATTATCTTTCCTATGTGGCATGATTGCTCGAACAATTCCAATTTCCTTTGGTTATCTTTTGGCTCTTGTTTGGGTGTGTTTGCTTGGTGTGTTTTTTTCTCTAATATGAATTTCCATATATTATGTGAGAAACCATTTGTTTCCTTTTATTCTAACCATGTCTTTGCCGGTTGGTTCGAATAATTGAAACTACCAACAAACCTCTTTAAAAATGGTGTTTTAATTCCTATCTTTTGCCGTTTGCTAGTTTGTGGTGAAGTTGGTCTTGTACATCATTCCTTTATACCACCGAGAAATATCTCTATATACTCCTTGTCCATGACAAGTGTTTCTAGTAATTGTGGTGGACTTTGTAGATCATCTTCACATTGGCTCTTGCTTTAATTTGCTCTATCTATTGCCTTTCTTGCCTTTTGAATAGATCCTATCTTTCAATCGGTAGTGTTTAGTGTTTTAGATAAAATATGGAGAGTAATGATCCCTTGTGCAGGCATTTTGTATTCAAATGCAAATATCTAAGATAATGCATTAATCTTGGGGGAGCATTCCTTTTTATTTAGAACATTATGCTTTCTATCAATTATTGATCCTCTCAATTGGCATTTGATTCTTTATCTTGTGTTGGCACCTTCAATTGGTATTAATTGGAATTTAATATCTCCTCCATAGATATTTGTTCCAATTGATATTTATTGTGGGAGTCTTGATACCTTTTTGTCTTAATCTTCTTTACTTGATTTCGGTCAAGTATCATCCTCTTCTTGGTATTTTTTCTCCTAGTTGTTATTTTGTTTTAATTGGTATCTTTTTCAATTGGTGTCTTATCGATCATTTGTTGTGTTGATTCGATTCCTTTTGATATCACACTTCATGTGTTGATGTGTTTTGGAATCAATCATTTGTTGATTTGATTTTTCCTCTATCATGTGTTGATTTGGATTTTGACATAATTTGGACAACCTTTTTGTGTCACACCTTGGTGTGCTCTCTTCTTGGTTTACTTGGTGTTTTTGTCCAAATTGTATCTCGTTTGGTTCTTGTAAGTCTATGCATGCATATTTACTAGTATATATATTTTATGCCATGCTAGTCTTTCTAGTTCCAATATATAGGGGATACTCCACCGAATCCTAAATCGGCTAAGATGTGCATGAAATTCAATTTCATATCTATATGCACATATTTATGTGGAGTGTTTCCTATATATTGTAGTTTATCTAACTACTATGGGATCCGATGAGTTTGGGAACCATTTTGTACTCTAATTGTGTTTTAGGTACAATGGAGATGCATTGGATGCTTGTCTCATTCATAAGGAAGGTGTTCTCACCGTGTGATTGTCGGAGTCAAGCTTTGATGACAAACCAACTCTCATCATCTTCGTCGTCAATGCATCTCGGTAACAAGTATCAATCCCATGCTCACTTTACTAGACTCAACCTTGTGTAGGTTGTCCTTTGGCATGAAATCCTTTATGTGCAATTGTTGTGGTTTTTGGCTTTTTCCTTCACTTAATATATCTTTGTGATATGTGTGATGAATTTGCAAAAACCTTTTCTTCAATTGATATTATTTCCTTGTGATACTTGTTGCCTATTTCAAAGCATCTCCACTATCTCTTGTTCCCTTAGTGATATGTGTGATGCATTTGATATATTTGAAGTTCATTTATGTACAATGAGATAAATTTGTATATTTATGACTTCTTTTTGGATACCTTGTTATCTTTTTCCCGGACCATTTCGTATGTATATGTTTCTTGGGTTAATTATCAGGCGGCCCTCAGATGTCGTCATGTACTCAGTTTTGCCCTCAGCTGCGAATCGTGCTCAGTTTTGCCCCTAGTATGTGTGCAAGACTTATTCCGTGACTCTTGCCGTCTTTTATCTGGTCAATGGTTTGACTGTTAACTTCTGACGGTTGGGACCCACATGTCATGAATTTAATAGTTTCAGATTTTTTTTGGAAATGTTTAAATTTCTCACAGGAGGCCCACTACTGACGAATCTGAATCTGAGATTTAAACAGTACAAAATTCGAAATTTTCAAGTTTCGAAAAAACAATTGAAAAAAATTCCGAATGTTGATAATGATTATTTATGCTAGTGTGCAAAATTTAAGTGTGAAATATTGTGTAGTTTAGTCTATGTAAAAATGACAAATTTCGGGATCTAAGAACTAGATCTAAAAAATTCGAATTTTTCAAGTTTTAGATAAAAATGTGAAAAAATCCTGGATGTCAACAATGAACATTTATTCTTATGTGCAAAATTTGAGTGTGTAATAGTGTTTAGTTTGGTCTATGTAAAAATGACAAATTTCGGTATCTAATATCTAAATCTAGATCTAGATCTAAAAAATTTGAATTTTTCAAGTTTTAGATAAAAATGTGAAAAAAATCCTGTATGTCAACAGTGAATATTTATTCTTATGTGCAAAATTTGAGTGTGAAATATTGTGTAGTTTGGTCTATGTAAAAATGACAAATTTCGGGATCTAATATCTAGATCTAGATCTAAAAAATTCGAATTTTTCAAGTTTTAGATAAAAATGTGAAAAAAATCCTGTATGTCACCAATGAACATTTATTCTTATGTGCAAAATTTCAGTGTGTAATATTCTTTAGTTTGGTCTATGTAAAAATGACAAATTTCGGTATCTAATATCTAAATCTAGATCTAGATCTAAAAAATTTGAATTTTTCAAGTTTTAGATAAAAATGTGAAAAAAATCCTGTATGTCAACAGTGAATATTTATTCTTATGTGAAAATTTTGAGTGTGAAATATTGTGTAGTTTGGTCTATGTAAAAATGACAAATTTCGGGATCTAATATCTAGATCTATATCTAAAAAATTCGAATTTTTCAAGTTTTAGATAAAAATGTGAAAAAAATCATGTATGTCACCAATGAACATTTATTCTTATGTGCAAAATTTGAGTGTGAAATATTGTGTAGTTTGCTCTGTGTAAAAATGACAATTTTTTGGATATGAGATCTAGATCTAAACAGTACAAAAAATTTCGAATTTTTTCAATTTTTGAAAAAAAATGTGAAAAAAATTCCAAATGTTGATAATGATTATTTACAATAGTGTGCAAAATTTTAGTGTGAAATATTGTATAGTTTGGTCTGTGTAAAAATGACAAATTTGTGAATCTCAGATTTAACGCTATTTAACGAGATTTAAACTACAAGTGTGTTATAATTTGTCCCCAAAATTATAGAAAAATTTAGCGAGGGCTTCCCCTAATCTTCAGTCTAAGGTTGAAGCAGGGGGGTTTCGGACGGGGTTTTGGACGGGGTTTAGTGCTTCCGGGGGTTTCGGACGGGGTTTAGGGTTTCCGAGGTTTCAGTGAGCTAGGGTTGAGCATAAATAATTTAGAAAAAATCAAATAAATATGAAACTTTCGCTCACTGTTTACTTATGCAGCTACGTTGCTAAAAAAATTAAAACTTGTTATATCCACAATTAAATGAAAAACATTCACACAATTCAAGCTATCGATGGAATGAGCTAGGGTTGAGCACAACTAATTCAAAAAAAATCAAAACAACATACAACCAGCGCACATGGTCTACTTATGCAACTAAGTTGCTATAAAAAATATAAAACTTGTTATATCCATACTTCAATTCCAACATTCACACGTTCACGATATCGATGGAATGAGCTAGGGTTGAGCATAAGTAATTCAAAAAAAATCAAATAAATATAAACCAGCGCACATGGTCGACTTACAGGACATAGTTATAAAAAATATATAAACTTTGATTTTGAGTCGGTCAACGGTTTTGTGCAAAGTTTGACTAAACATTCAAATGAGCACAAATAATTCAAAAAAAATCAAAATAACATAAAACCAGCGCACATGGTCTACTTACATGACATAGTTATGAAAAAAAATATAAACTTGGTATATGAGTATTTTCATGAGAAATCCTTCACACAATGACTTACCACGAACGAAGTTGCAGANCAATTTCATATCTAATGCACATATTTATGTGGAGTGTTTCCTATATATTGTAGTCTATCTAACTACTATGGGACCAATGAGTTTGGGAACCTTTTTGTGCTTGAATTTTTTTTAGGTACAATGGATATGCATTGAGGCTTGTCTCATCCATAAGGAAGGTGTCCCTCACCATGTGATTATGAGAGTCAAGCTATGATGATCGCCAAGTCCCATCTTCTTCATCACCAATGTCATATCGGTAACAAGTTTCATCCCATGCATACTTTTCTAGTCTCAACCTTGTGTAGATTGCTTCTTGGCATGAAAGCTTTTATATGCAATTGGTGTGGACTTAGCTTTTTCCTGCACTTAATATATCTTTGTGATATGTGTGATGAATTTGCAAAAAACCTTGTCTTCAATTGATTTTATTTGTTTGTGATACTTGTTGCCTATCTCAAAGCATCTTCACTATCCCTTGTTCCCTTAGTGAGATGTGTGATGCATTTGATATATTTGAAGTTCATTTATATACAATGAGATAAATTTGACTTTGTGCTATGCGTTTAAGCAACAATCTCGTTTGTATATTCATGACTTCTTTTTGGATACCTTGTTCTCTTTTTCCCGAACCATTTCGTATGTATAGTTTCTTTGTGGATGTATATCTTCAATGGTTTGTCTAATTAGAAACCTACACATATGAGAGAGGTCACCTTTTAGTTGGTATCCTAACTCCCTTGAGCTACCTTGTTTTCATCTATAATTATTTGGTGGCTCCAAGTTTAGCTCATGAGTGCTTGTCTTATGTTTATTGGTTTCCCTACACACTCATGTATTTGTTGGAGATCTTTGACTTCATGCCTACCATGGGAGCATGTTGATTTTTATTGGCTAAATGTTACTAGCTTTTGGCATTTTCAATTGGTTTTAGTTTCCAATTGGTATCCTAAGCATGTGAACATAATTCTTTTAAAAGATCTTTGTATCTCGGTTGGGCCTATCATTTGTTGACTCTTGAAATTGGTATCTTCTTATGGCTCAACCACATCCTTGGTGCAAGTGCTATGATTTGCTTTTGCATTATGCACTCTTGCACTTGTTGCGGGTTCTAGATGATTTTGGGGGAGCAGGATTCCATATGTAGCACTCCTCCATAGTGCATAAACATTGGGGAGCTTCTCCATTTTTATTTAGAACTCTCGCTTTGGATCTTTTTTGTTTGCTTTTCTTTTTGGTGGAGATGTTTAAAATGAACTCATTTCTTTGCAATCTTTTGATCCTCAATATAATTTGTTTTCCTCGAGTTTTCATCATTAAAAGGGATTGCCATCACATTTATGGGGAACTCATATTAATTGGCCTCTAAATTTTTCTTCCCATTTCGGCAATCGATGCCAATGGGGGAGAAGTTAGAGGGTTTAAGGGAATTTGGGTTCTATGCTTTTGTTGGCATTTGCCTTTAATGCGCTTTGCATCCTTGCTTGTTTGTCATGTAAGGATGCTTTATTCTTTATATAAACCCTCTTAAAAGGGATTGTCATCAATTACCAAAATGGGGGAGATTAAAGTGCATGGTTGATCCCATGCATGGTTTTGGTAATTAATGACAATCTCTATGGACTAATATTTGCATTGAGCTATATTTGTAGGTGTCCATTTGCTTGCTTGTCCCCATTGGTTGGAGTCAAGGTCAAGGTTAGAAGATCATTTGTTGATCAAGGCCAAGCTTGTCTCCATGGTGTTGGAGTCAAGGTGCTTTGCTTGATCTCCATTTGTTGGAGTCAAGCTCAAGGGAAGAAAAGATTTGTGTTGATCACGGCTAAGTGCGGGTTGATCGACTATCTAGTCCAAGTGAAGATATGCGAAGAGTGCTTCCCCATCTGGTGTATGGGGGAGCGTCATGTGAATCTTCACCAAGCGAAGCGCAATGAAGAAAGGTGGTGCGTCTTGAGGAGTTGAAGATCGTCTTCATCGACCTCAAGTGGTTTAAGCGCAAGGCAAAGGTATGATCTTGCTAGGGTTTCTATTTTACCGGTCTCATGATGTTTAGTGAGAGACCGGATTATAGGATAGATAGCCGTACTATCAAGAGGGGCTCTCGACTGAGTATCATGATCGTATCGTCGTAGAGAGCACAAACCTTTGCATCCATGCAATCATCTTTATTGGTTCTTAATTGGCTTTTATCCATGTGAGAATTTAGAGCTTGTGTTCATCTCCATACCAAGCTCTAGTTCATCAAAAACGGATCTCATGAATATCTTCTTGCGTTTTTGATATCGGAGGTTTTACCGGTTTATCTCTTCTACGAGAGGTCAAACTCTCTCCTTATGTTTTCCTCCTCACATGATAGACTATGATGTGTATATGCATGATCTTGTAGGGCTTGTGATTATCTTCAAAACAAGCCCAAGATCATAGAAAACGGAGTCTTGATGAACATCTTATTGCATTTGTGATATTGGAGGTTTTTCCGGTTGTCTCTTCTAAAAGAGGTCAAACTCTCTCTTCATGATTGCCTCCTCACATGATGAACAATGATGTTTCTCTCCATGATCTTGTAGAGCTCTTCGTTGCGATTCCAACGAGCCCAAGATCATCGAAAACGGAGTCCGGATGATTAAGTTATGTTTTTTCTCGTACCGGTTGTTCTGCAGTTTTTTTGTCCGGCGGTAGTACCGCTGCGGCAGCGGTAGTACCGCTACACCTGGAGCGGAACTGCTGCTGCACAGCGCCCGGTACCGTTGGTGGTACCGCTGGTGGTACCGGTGCGCCCTTTTTGCGTACTGGTATCCCCCCCGGTACCCCGGCGGTAGCAGCCACGTTCTACCGCTGGAATCGTCATTTTCAGTCAAAAAGGGTCCCAGAGGTAGTACCGCTGGCGCAGAGGTAGTACCGCCCCAGCGGTAGTACCGCCAGCCTAGAGGTAGTACCGCTAGGTACGATTTTGCACATAACGGTCAGATTTCGGGGGACCTATTTAAGGGGCCTTCTTCCCCAATGGTTCCCCATCTAAGGCAGCACGTTTTCCCCTCTCTCTCCCACCATTGTTGACCTTGAAAAGCTTGCCCCCCTCTCAATCCCTCCAATGAATCTTGCATATTTTTGAGGGAAAAGTGAGAGGAGATCTAGATCTACATTTCCACCAATCAATCTCTCCTCTAAGTGAGGGGAACCTAGTGGATCTAGTTCTTGGAGTTCTTTGTGGTTCTCCTCTTTGTTCTTCCTCTCTCATTCCCTCCAAAGCATTTGTTGCTTAGTTGGAATTTGAGAGTGAAGGATTTGAGCACTTGTGCTCTTGCCTTTTGCATTTGGTGCATAGGTTTGAGTTCCCCTCGGTGATACGTGGGATTGAAGGTTCGAGAAGCTTGTTACTCTTGGGTGCATTGTGTTCCCAAGAGCTTGTTGCCTCTTGGGTGCATTGTGTACCCTAGACGGTTTGGAGGTGCCGCGAAGACTTCGAGTTGTGAAGCTTCGGCACGTTTGGGAGCCCCCAATTGGGTTGTGGGTGTGTGCCCCAAACAAGTTGTAAAGGGCTCCGGAATCCGCCCCGAAGGATTCCGATAGTGGAAGGTGAACCAATCCCTTGGGTGAGGTTCATCGAAGAATAGGGTGAGGCCTTTGTGGCATCTTGATTAGGCCTCTTGTGGCGAGCTCACACCCCTCCAACGAGACGTACTCCCTTAACAAGGAGGAACTCGGAATACATCCTCGTCTCCGCGTGCCTCGGTTATTTCTATACCCGAGCTTTACTTATGCAATTTACTTTGTGATAGCCTTCGTGCTTGAAGTTCGTATCTTGCTATCTCCTTGTTGTTTGAATTGCTTTGCATAAGTTGTTGGTGCACATAGGTAACCCTAGCATACTAGGTTGTTGGCTTGTTAATTTAAACACATAGTTTTATTCTGCAATTATTAAGCCCCTAATTAGAAAAAGTTTTAATCGCCTATTCACCCCCCCCCCTCTAGGCGACATCCGAGACATCGTTTGTTCTTTCACCTTTCCCGTTTTCCTTTTAGCACAAGTACCTCTCTTTTGCTTGCATAACTTGTTTACTTTGTTTCAACCATAGCGCAAGGAGATAAAGGAACAAGCTGGTACAAGTGAGGAATTGTTGAGGACCACCCCGGCGGGAGAAAAGGGTGAAAGTGCACTTCGAGATTTCCTCAAGGTACGTATCCTAATCTTGTGGACTTCAACATGGCCTATATACACTTACTGATAGTAAGTCTTACAGCGGTCGGCCCGACGGTTACGCCGGTTGGCGAACCTACTCGGTTGTCGTGATCCGAGTACACAACACCGTCGCAGTCTAGGTCCAATTCGCCTTTTGATCTGGAGGATGATATTGAGGATGAGAATACCTCGACGGCTCATGATGAGGTGTGAGATTGAAGGATGCCTAATTTCGCTAATGTTATTTTTCAATTAACTGAACCATACACTTGTTGTTTTCAAAGATTCCGGATGACATGACGCTGGACAAGGCTCGAGAGCGGTCCGCTTACTTGATGAGGTCGAAGAGGGCAGCTAGACGGGTATTTAGCCCAAGTGACTACGATGCTAAAGGAAAGGACAAGGTTATTGAGGAGGAGCGGCCGCGGAGGTCAATAGCGGGTCGGAGGATGAGGTTCAACAAGGATGATGAGGAAGAAGAGTCTGAAGATGAGGTAGAGGAGGAAGAAGAACCGCAGCCAGTACGGAGGAAGAAGATTCCTCCACAGAGAGGTGGACGCACAAAGGCCCGTGGACGGAAGTAGGAGATGCATGAATATGTTATGATGTGAAACTTGAGATATTGTCGCACTTGTTGGCTTGTTTGGACTTGTTTTGTATCCAACTTGTAATAATGTTGAACTTGTCGTTTGTGATTTGTGAAATTTGTGTCTTGCTGTCATCTGTGAAATCTGGAGGAATTATTTGTGTGTTCGATGTCATCTGTCATCTGTGAAATCTGGAGGAATTAGTTCTATACCATAGAGTAGCGCCTCCGGCTGAGGCGCTATGCACTATAGCGCCCGGGCCTAAGGCGCTATGCTCTGGTACATTATGCCTACCAGAACCCACCCGAGAGCTGTCCCAGCGAGGTGGGCGCTGAAACGGCTAAGTCCTAGAGTAGCGCCTCCGGCTGAGGCGCTATGCACTATAGCGCCCGGGCCTAAGGCGCTATGCTCTGGTACATTATGCCTACCAGTACCCACCCGAGAGCTGTCCCAGCGAGGTGGGCGCTGAAATGGCTAAGTCCTAGAGTAGCGCCTCCGGCGGAGGCGCTATGCTCTATAGCGCCCGGGCCTAAGGCGTTATGCTCTGGTACATTATGCCTGCCAGAACCCAACCGAGAGCTGTCCCAGCGAGGTGGGCGCTGAAACGGCTAAGTCCTAGAGTAGCGCCTCGGTCTGAGGCGCTATGCACTATAGCGCCCGGGCCTAAGGCGCTATGCTCTGGTACATTATGCCTACAGAACCCACCCGAGAGCTGTCCCAGCGAGGTGGGCGCTGAAACGGCTAAGTCCTAGAGTAGCGCCTCCGGCTGAGGCGCTATGCACTATAGCGCCCGGGCCTAAGGCGCTATGCTCTGGTACATTATGCCCCCCAGAACCCACCCGAGAGCTGTCCCAGCGAGGTGGGCGCTGAAACGGCTAAGTCCTAGAGTAGCGCCTCCGGCTGAGGCGCTATACTCTATAGCGCCCGGGCCTAAGGCGCTATGCTCTGGTACATTATGCCTGCCAGAACTCAGCCGAGAGCTGTCCCAGCGAGGTGGGCGCTGAAATGGCTAAGTCCTAGAGTAGCGCCTCCGGCTGAGGCGCTATGCACTATAGCGCCCGTGGCTAAGGCGCTATGCTCTGGTACATTATGCCCAGCAGCACCCACCTGAGAGCTGTCCCAGCGAGGTGGGCGCTGAAACGGCTAAGTCCTAGAGTAGCGCCTCCGGCGGAGGCGCTATGCTCTATAGCGCCCGGGCCTAAGGCGCTATGCTCTAGTACATTATGCCTGCCAGAACCCAGCCGAGAGCTGTCCCGGCGAGGTGGGCGCTGAAACGGCTAAGTCCTAGAGTAGCGCCTCCGGCTGAGGCGCTATGCACTATAGCGCCCGGGCCTAAGGCGCTATGCTCTGGTACATTATGCCTACCAGAACCCACCCGAGAGCTGTCCCAGCGAGGTGGGCGCTGAAACGGCTAAGTCCTAGAGTAGCGCCTCCGGCCGAGGCGCTATGGTGTAAGGTGTAGCGCCTTGGATATGGTTTCGAAAATGCTCCCAGCCTGACTGGTCTCAAGCACATGGAAGATACATTACACCTAGAATAGTAACACACCAATGAAATTCACAGAAGCACAGAAATAAGGTTCACAACAGTAACATCCATGACGCTCCATCATTACTACAAGGTTCAATGGACAACTAGGTTCACAACATTGACGCGTGCATCAATACTACAAGGTTTAGTCGAGAACAAGGTTCGACAAAGGTGAACAAGATGATGAGCACCACATTGCTCTACTGCGTCGAGGCCGGTCCCTTTCCCTTGTCCTTCCTCTTGGAAGTGAACTCCTCCTCCTCGGCCGCTTCTCTTGCGAGACGAGCCTCATGAAGCACCCTCTCCCGAAATATCTTCGCTTCCCTCTCCTTCTTTGCCCTCTCCATTTCCCATAACTTGGTGCATCTCTCCTCAAAATCCCTTTGACGTTTCTCGGCTGCTTCTTTGATCTTTCTCTCCTGACGGCGTTGATACGCGTAGTACTCCTTCCTCAGTTGTTCCTTCTCCTCTTTCTTCTTTTCTTCCTCCTCTTTCTTCTCTCTGTCACGTTCAGCCGCATCTTGCTCTCTCACCTTCCTCAAACCCACCTCCAACCAACTCGGCTTCTCACCTTCCTCGTCCGAGTCCACCCAATTGATTGTTGCCTTGTTGGGTTGAGACGCCGCCATACCTACACAAATTTGAAAACAATTGTTTAGTAAGTAGCATGTGCTTCATTAATAACAATAAACATGTGTGAAACAATATGAAAGCAAAATTAAAATGGAGATACATACGGGAAGGGTCCACTAAGGTATCCTATCATACTCTCCGTTCTACCACCACCACGGCCTCTACCACCACCAAAACGGCCTCTTGTGAGCCCAAGTCTTCTCCCTCTTTGTTGTGTAGGAGCTTGTTCGCTCACTCTTTGTTGGCTTCTTCTTCGTTGCGGTGGAGCTTGTTGCCTATGTTGGCTAGGACCACTATGTTGGTTAGGACCACTTTGTTGGCTGGGACCACTTTGTTGGCTAGCACCAACTTGTTGGCTAGGACCACTTTGTTGGCTAGCACCAACTTCTTGGCTAGGACCACTATGTTGGCTAGGACCACCATGTTGACTTGGTTGGCTTGAGCTTGGTTGACTACCCTTTGCTCTCTTCCTTTGGGTGCATGTTCTTGCGTTGTGCCCGGTAGAGTTGCACTTGCCACAACGGGCTCATTCAGGAGGTTCTTGGAATTTATCGTTGCGACATTCTCGCCCACCACGACCCCAACCGTCCATGTCGCCTCTAAAACGCTTTGTCTTGCGTCTTCCCTGTTTGATCACCTTCCAATCCCCATGGGGCCATAGTTGAATTCCATGATACTCCGGCCATTGTGATTGGTCAAAGTATGGGTGAAATCTAGGTGCCCATGTCCTCTTGGTAGTCAAGATAGAGAACTCGGACTCTCTCACGGTGAGCGGGTGATTGACATCGACATGTCGTGTACGAGCCGCCGTTAGCAAGTGTGAGCCTGCGAGATGGAGCAACATTGGTCTCCCGCACGTGCAATCACAATTCTTGAGCGAGACCTTAAACGCCCGTCCTCCATGTTGGACACCATCGGCCGTGGTTCCTCCGGGCTCGTTCACTTGGTAAATCAACTCCTCATTATCATAAATTGTGGCAACTTGGGAGTCTGCCTTCCTTGATTCGAACTCGACGAACTCATCAACCTTAGGCGGATATTTCAACTTCTCCATGTGGTTATCTGTTTCAAGTGAGTAGTTTAAAAAGTACTCATTCAACTTGGTGAACGTGTATTGAACTATTGCGGTCACGGGCAATGCACGCACACCCTTGAGCACGTTGTTGAAGCACTCCGCCATGTTGCTTGTCATTTGACCGTACCTCCGGCCATCTTCATCATAAGCTCTTGCCCACTTGTTCCTAAGCTGAATGTGCCGATTAAGAAACTCTAGGCCCCCGGCGTTGAGAGATCTGTTAGCGAGCAATCTATTGTACAAGTTTGCGAAACGCCGATCAGTGAAAGTGAGACAACAATCTTGAAAATCGTCGGACAACTCCTTGCTCCCACATGCCCTATAGAAGTTGGAGCAAAAATGCCTCATGCACCAACGATGGTGCAAAGGAGCATGCCCGGGAATGTCAATCTGCACGGCATTGAGAATTCCTTGGTGGCGATCCGAGATGACACAAATTTCTCTTTGATGAGGTAACACCTTGGTTCTCAAAAGATGAAAGAACCACTCCCAATTATGATTGTTCTCCGCCTCAACCAAAGCAAAAGCCAATGGTAACAAACGGTTGTTTGCATCGTTTCCTATTGCAACCAATAGAGTGCCCTTGTATTGACTGGTCAAAAAGGTGCCATCAACGGAGATGACGGGCCTGCAATGTTCAAAAGCACGAACACATTGCTCGAATGCCCAAAATGCACGGCCAAATACTCGGACAATCTTTCCGTTGTAGTTCATTGTTTCTTGCCCATATGGCTCAACCACATGAACCATGCCCGGGTTAGTGGCGGCCATGGCTCCCAACAACCTAGGGAGTCGGTTGTATGCTTCCTCCCAACCACCGTACAACATCTTGAATGCGGCTTGCTTCGCCTTCCATGCTTTACCGTATTTAACCTTGTAGTGAAATATGGTTTCCACAAGTTCCATGACACTCTTAATGCTCATTGTTGGAAGTGACGATATGGAGTTGGAAAGTCTATAGGCGATGAACTCGGAGGTGAGTTGTCGGTGGCCTTGTTTCACATCCTTGCCATCAAGCTTCTTACCTTGACACATGTGAGTTGCCACACAACTAGAAATGTGCCATTCGGGTCCTTTCTTGAATGGCACGACACACACAATCCATGGGCATCCATCGTCCAAGCATCGCACCGTGTAACGCTTCTTTTGGTCCGAGTAAACCACCTTAAACGGACGATGATACTTAACCGAGAACTCCTTTATCCATACCTTAAATTCCAATAAAGTTCCGAACTTCAAACCGGGAGATATCCCATTCACCGCGTGATCCATATCCCGGAAAGAAGTTGGCCTTGCTCCGAGTACTATACCCTTGCCGCCGTCAACCGTGGCTTCATCCGCGAGACTTATATCACGGAAAAGCGGAATACGATGATCACGGCCCAATACCTTTTTATGAGCTTCGGCCTCCTTGACCGTGAACCCCTCCTCATCAACTTCTTCATCGGGACCATCGTCATCCGAGTCCGATGCATAGCATCGAGAGTAAGGGATGTCATGATCCATACTCTCTTGCTCAAGGTATGTGTCCAAATCTCCAACATTGTTGTCATGGAGGTCAACCCCATATGGATCATCGGCATACCCATCATCTTCGTGCTCATCATTTGTCCTCAATGCCTCATCTTGCCTTAAAGTTTGTCTCACTTCATGTTGGGAGGAACGAGGTTCGATCACTTCATCTTGGTTCATCATTGGTGGACTCCTACCACAATGGTTCAAGTCCAAGTCCATATGAGCATCAACCTTCTTAGTGGCAAATAACTCAATAGACTTGTCTAGTGATTCGGCCACGGTCTCCTTGTATGCAACCCAACGAAGTTCCGAGTTGATACGCAAAAACTTCCAACGTAGGTGCATACCATGACCCGCATTGTGTCTTCCCTCCAACTCTACAACATCACTTGGGTCCATCCAATTCAACTCAATCCTCACTTGATTCAAAACCTCGACATAGTTAGGGCTACGCTCAAACATCAAGTCTACCTCTTCCGGATCCGGTTCCATATTGCCCTTTAAAAAGGCGTCTTTGTCCACATGATGAACATGAACAATTCTCGACATTCCTAAAATAATAACAATCATATCGTAGAAAGTTAAATCAAACACTAGTAACACATATGTCTACTCACATAACCAACACACTAGCCCTAACATAACAAAAACCTAACCCTACCATAGTAATAACCCTAATCCTAGACATCATACAAGCCACCATTTGACCAATGCACCAACCATATTAACAACCCTTACACAAAAACATCATAAAATTCACCATTTGTAGGGTTTCCAAGATTTGAACATAGATCCACCAAATAAAAGATTTCCATTGGTTCAAACATGGGGAAATGAGAGAGATTACCTCTAGCAAGTTGAGGGATGTTGATTCACGAAAGAAATCTTCAGATTTGAGGTATTTGAGAGAGGATTTGAGGGGGGGGGGAGAGGAGCCGCCGCCAGCCCTTTCTTCTGCGCGTCGGGTGTGGAAATGAGGAGCTAGGGTTGGGGAGGCCGTCGCTGCGCGACTTAACAGCTTTCAATGTGTAGCGCCTCGCTGCAAGGCGCTATACAGCACAGTGTAGCGCCTCGGCATGAGGCGCTACACTATCCAAAATGTGGACACCAGAGAGCTACCGAGAACTGCTCCAGCGAGACTAGCGGGGAAACGACTAAGTCGATGTGTAGCGCCCCGGTCTAAGGCGCTATGCTATGGAAAATTATGATCCACAAACACCAGCCGAAAGCTGCTCTAGCGAAACCAGCGGGGAAACGACTAAGTCAATGTGTAGCGCCCCAGGGCAAGGCGCTATGCGTTTGTAGCGCCCCGTGCTAAGGCGCTATGCTATGGAATATGAGTTTACCAGAACAACAATTTACCTAATTGGAATATGAGTTTACCAGAACAACAATTCACCTAATTTTTCGGTGACACAGCACAAACAGAACAATGGAGTGCACGACAAGTTGCCAACAACCACAAATAGTTTCCGAAATACATAAACAAGGTGCCAACAAACACAAATAGTTCACTTCATACATAAACAAGTTGCCAACAACCACAAATAGTTCCCGAAATACGACAAGTTCTCTACGGACAAGTTACCGACCAGATTAACGACTATATGTCTAAGACACGGGGCCATTTTCCCTTCTTATCACGCTGGATGTCTTGAGCCCGTGCGATCTCCGCCCTCTCTCGCTTCCTTGTCCTCTCCGCTTCACGAGCCTCCTTGGCACGGCGCTTCCTCTCCTCCTCCCTCTTGCGTTGAATCTCTTCACGACGTTTGCGCTCTTCTTCCATCTTCTCTTGACGCTCCATCTCGAGCCACCTAGCCCTAATCTGCCTACGCTCAATTTCCATAAGAGCCAAGGTAGCTCGGGGCTGCTCGAGATCTATCCAAGTGTAGTACTCACAAAGAGGAGGGGGAGACTACAAAAAAAAGCATACATTAGTCTTTGGAGATGAAATGTAAATGCGACATGATAATTGGTGATTAACGTACCGGTGGGTGATCATATGCATTTCTCGGACGTTCAGGAGAATGGGTGTAGTTGGGACACATGAAGAACCTTCTTCCTCTAGTGTCGGAATTCTCCGTGCACACTTTCACAATACATGGATCATTGCACCAACAAGTAGGAGTTTTGACCCCTTTGTCTTTACCTTCCAACCACAAATTGCTAAGGTTCGCTTTTCGTGGCCTCCATTCTTGATCAGCACAAGGAGTCCTATCACTAGGCTCGGAGGAGGCCATTTCACTAACCTATACATTTTGAAACATGCATAATCAATTTTCTAACATTGACCAATAAGTGACCTATAACTATTTTACCAATAAATAGTATACCTATCCTAATGGTAATGGTATTACAAACATCCCATTTTTTTACACAAGTAAATCAAAATGAAATAGCCATTGGATTTGGATCTAAGCTTGAGTCAAGATAGAATGCAATTTGTGGACTAAAAACATAAGATCGAGTGACAATACCTTCGGGAAGTAGTTGGGGATGAAATCCCCACGCTTTTCCTTTTGAATCGGAGAGGTTTCGGTGAGGATTTTGAGAGGGGGGAGTGGGGCGCCGCCGCCGCCCTCTCTGGTTTTCGGACTGGGAAAGAACCAGCGAGGAATGAGCACTGGGCACGGGCCCAAACTTAACCCTAACACATGTGTAGCGCCTGATACTGAGGCGCTACACATCACGCCATAGCGCCTCGGCTCAAGGCCGCATAGTATAGCGCCTGATTATAGGGCGCTACCCAAAAGGGTTATTTCGTGAAATAGTTTCCCGCGACGTTTATTTCGTGAATTTCTTTCGTCTTAGGGTTATTTTCGGTCAAATAACCAGAAAATAACCTCTACCCCAACCATGCCGGCCGTATATTTCCCAGGCCCTACCACCTCAACTATGCTCAAATTTGAGGAGCACCCTGCCAACACCTCGTCGTCGACATCCCGTGACGGACATATCGATTCTTCCCTGCCCAACACTCCAAAGCCCGATCGCTAGCCCTCTACCTCCTCCTCACCGGCTAGTAGGGAAAGCATCCGATCGCGAGCGGCACGCCAGGGTCGCGCGCGCTCCCGTGATCGATCGGCATTGCTGAGTGCGCAGTACCTGGCTGGCTGACGGTTACGAGGCCACATCACGCTACGCACGGGCGCTCGCACTGCAGCCACGCGTGCGTTGGCCGACTCCACCAGTGGCGTTCGTCGTTCCCAGCTATGCACGCCGAAGCTGCTGACAGACAGGCTGGAAGATCGTCACGCCGCAGCCAAAAGTAGGCTATGTATGCTGCGCCCTGCGCAGGCTGGTAGCTCGTCACACAAAGCTGTTCTTCAGGCTCTCATCGGATCGACGTGCCACGGGGATGTTCGATCGGTACGTAGTACTACTCCACAGGAAATGTGATGTCCCGCGTGCTACATCGTGTACATCTCAGCTACAAGCAGGCTCCAAATATTCTTCCAACTTACCGCACGTCACCCTTGCCTCTTGTCATCTTCGCCGTCGCCTTCTTGGTTCCTCGCGTCCCTTTCACCAGAGGACAAAGCGAACCTGCGCATGGGGGTACACCTGTGTGTTCACTATTTTCTGCAGCACACATACGACCATATTTTCCACTGAACTTTGCAATTGCATAACACAGCGATTATCCATGATCCTTCTCAGAAAAGAAAAAACCACAACGCTGATCCACCCGGGTGGAGATCAGCGTTTTCGCTAATCTCTAGCCCAGAAATGTGACCCCTCATATACATTCAAAGAAAAGCTGGCCAGATATGTAAAAGAAGAAGAATTATATGAAAAACGAAGCAAAACCTCCATTTCTAGTCTCTATGCAGGTTGCACATAACGATACACATGTCAAGGTTTTTAAAATCCAGGCAGGTTCAGACTCTGTCTGTTGTATACAGCACTCCCAAATCAGGAGTTCAGAACAGAATTGCCCTCCCCCCATGGAGGGCGGTTTAAACTTTAAACGCATCATCCACTTTTCACTTTCTGTCTGTATAGTTTCAACGCAGTTCCAGCCCGAATGGAACATGTCATCCTAACCATCTTTTATATCATTATTATTGTCTTCTCCCCGAAGGGGGAGACCTCTCCCTTGGATAGCTGACTGGAGCGGACTCCTCGACGCTATCGCTGAGGCCGGGCTCGCTTGCTTCCACCTTATTAGCTCCTTGCTCCTCTAGATTGCCATCTTTGCTCACTAGGTCATCAGATGCAGCTTCAGTTGGAAGAACAACCTGAGACCTGCTTTCTTCTTGAGCTACACTATGGCTGGCAAATGGACCCCCAGTGTCCATCAGGCTGGCGGCTATAGCAGCATTCAGATCAGCTTCTTCCTGCTGTGCCGCGATCAGCTCCATTTCACTCATGCCTTCAGATTGATTGCCAAGAGGAGACATGGCTTGCTGCCGGGTGGGTGTTTGCACCTGGTTACAGGAGGCTGTAATCCTCCGTGCATCATCAGGAGTCAGCCACTGCCCGAAACCATTGGAGCCTTCTGTCGCCATCGGACACTCTTTAGGGAAATTGCCCCTAACCGCAAAGATGCTCCAGCCTGATCCCTTCAGGGTATCAATGTAAGCTGAGAGGTAAAACTTTGACAGGTGCTCGGGAGCAGGGTACAGACTGTTGAAGTTATACCACTCCTCGTTCACCTTCCTAATGCAGAACCAGTGGTCCTGGAGGTGGCAAATGAAAGCAATTTCTAGCTCTGGGTCAAATAGGGATGACCCAGCTGCTGGGGAGTCAAGGGGGACAACTTGGAGGTCCCAGACTTCCAGTGCCTTCTGCAGCACCTGTTGATAAAATTGTTCAGGTGAGAATGTGAACATGGGAGTGCAACTGCAGCAAGTAATAATAGATTTAATATCTGCATTACATAGAACTGTAGTGCTAGAAAACCTAATTTCCTATTTTACTACTCCAAACATCAAAACCATTTAATCTTAGATCTATAAAGTTCCAAGGCTAAACTATAGCCAATGAAGCACATGAGCCGTACACATGGAAATAAAAAGATGATTTTGATCATGTAATATTTCTCCTAAATAGACACTCGTACAAGAAATCCAGATTCAACATGAAGGTACAGGAAAAAATGCTCTACGAGGGAAAACTTATTCAGATGAAACATGATCTCAAAGCCATAAAGAATAATCAATATGAAGAAATAGAAAACCTAACTTAGGTTACAAGACAACGATAAATCAATATGATATACTTCTGACAACAAAGATTGAAGTATCAGTGGCACTGGCATATGAGGTTCTTAAGATTCAATCAGCACACCACAAATGCAAGATAACATGTACTTATGTTTATCATAGACAATTACAAAGACATCGATCAACAGTATAGGAACCAGATATCCATGTTGGATAAACTAATGCATGATGGTAAATCTTTGAAAGTGTATATACTTGTGTTGCCAAATTTTAACTGTGCTGACCACTGAGAATGCAAATGCCACATGTATGTAAGTGAAAAAAAACTGTGCAAAATCAAACAATGTCCATGAATTGGTCAGCGTTTTGTGCTATTCTTCCATTCCTTCATAGGAAGACAGAATATTCGTTTTAAGATAAATATCATGGCAGCCAGATGAGGAAACAAAAGATTCTAGAACTTAGCAAGTAAATCGAACTGTACGGTTAATGTAGTTGTACATTTTCAAACCATGACAACTTCAATGAAATGCATTGATGATAAATAAGAGCTGATAAAAAAACAGCATCATGTTGAGTCACTAAATCCTTAGTGCCGTGTGTAATAAAAGAAATTGTTCCTTCAATAAAAAGAAGTGGTAAGTTATTCACCACTATTTGGACTTAAATTTGGGATCAAATCATTTTCCAGTAACGGATATAAAGATACATATATACAGCAGCAATTCTCTACATTCCATGCTTTATTCTTTACCTTTTGCATTAAATGGTGTGGTTGCTAGTAATGGGCACTGAGAAAAACACTCATTTGGTTGTGTTATTGACTATAAAATTCCTTCCCCAATTGGTATGATAATAGCAGATTCATATTACACTAGCAACATGATATAACTGGAAAGGTTTACATAATAAATAAAAAAACTCGACCAATGCCAGTTAATCGACTTGAAAAATTACTAGCCTTTTTTCTTTTGTGTCATCACATAGTTTGTCATTGTATACTTTTACCTTAATTATAAAAAATTGTGGATATTGTTAGAATTTGATATATAACAGAATTCAAATGCAATAGCATCTGAATATCTGATGTCCTCATTTGCACATATATAATGCTTGTACACTTTAAAGTTATATTGCAGACCACTTAAAAATTCATATGACAAGTTTTTGCTTTCAGAATTGATTCTAGACAAGTTTAATTTAGAAAACCTTAATGTTGCCTCAAGCTTGCTCGTTATTTTTCTTATACCAAATCAATTTTTCACAGAAAAAAATTATTTACCAACTTGAATACTAACCAACATACTTGATTTGAGGACTCTTTATGGATAATAAGGTGAAACCTAGACAGCTATAAGTTTGCAGTTCTTAACGTAAGCAATTCAGTACACGACAGAACTCAAATAACAAGGCGTACGGTAAGTACATACATGTGGACAAGTGCAGAATTAATAACTAAAAATCTGCTTGAGTTTATTCTTAACGTAAGCAATTCATTACACGACAGAACACAAATAACAAGGCGTACGGAAAGTACACAAATGTGGACAAGTGTAATAACAGCAGAATTAATAACTAGAATTCTGCTTGAGTTTATTCTTAACGTAAGCAATAATGTACACGACAGAACCCAAATAACAAGGCATACGGAAAGTAGATAAATGTGGACAAGTGTAATCTGAGCCAAATTAATAACCAGAAATCTGCTTGAGTTTATTCTTAACGTAAGCAGTTCAGTACACGACAAAATTTAAGTAAGAAAAACGACTAAAAGCGTGGCGTACGGAAAGTACGTAAATGCGGAAAGTGCAATCACAGCAGAATTAATATAACTACAAATCAATAATTCCATGCAGATACATGCATTTACGTATGCCACATACTTAACACAGAGAAGTACAAACCATTACGAGATCGCTTGCCATGGCTAATAGAAATACCTAAAAATCAACCATAGAAAACCTTCTCTAGCAATGCTGAAAATACCAAACCTATAGGAAATATCTTGCTCAGAAATGCATGGTGCTCCAGAGATTCCGACTGTAGTGCATCTACCATCTATAGTGTGCAAACTTTCAGTAAATACTCAGGGATCCTTTTCCTGGAATTCTAACTAGTATTACATATGAATAAACATCTCTTCAGCATGGCTATGATAATGCATATCAAGACGGCCCATCAAAAACGAAAATACATATTTTAGATTCAAAATTATAGGCGGCTACCTCTTTTCTAGACTCAAAGCAACGTTCCACATCAGGCGTATGTCTATCTACAACGGAATACATACCCTAAATTCGCAGGTAAGACGACCTAGGAGTCTCGAGCCATCTAGAGCCTGGTCGACAACCGAATTTAACCTAGGAAAAAAGAGAACGGAGGAGCCGTGAAATCTACCTGAATACTGAAGTCGCCGCCGAGGGAGACGTTGTGGGAGCCCTCGCCCTCGGCGAGGAAGTCCCCCGCGGCGGCGGCGGCGGCGGCGGCCGCCTCCAGGCCCTGGAGCATGACCTGGCGCTCGCGCTGGTCGAGGTCGGCGGCGAGGGCGGCGAGGTCGAACTCGGAGAAGAAGGGGCCCTGGAGGGCGGTGTTGACGCAGTGCACGGCGCAGAGCTTCCCCTCCTGCACCTCGTGGTACAGCAGGCCGCCGTTGCTGGCCGCCGCGTCCATCCCGTCCCGTACGGTCCCTTCCCGGAGAGAAAAAACCTCCGGCGCGGCGATTTCCTCCTTCCTCCCGTGCGTGCGTCTCTCTCTGCCCCCCGACAGATTCGAGCGATTCTTGTAATAAGGAAAGAGAAAGGGAAACCGGACCGATGGGGAAAAGGAGAGGAGGGTGCGGTGGGGGGAGAGAGCGTTTTGAGTGCTTCTTTGGGGTCAGTGGCGACACAAAAGGCCGGGTCGATCACGTGGACGACGAGATCCTCCGGCCCGGCTACCACGTGGAATTTCTCGCAAAGTTTCTCGCGTCACTCCGTTTCGGCCTACAGCGGCACCCTAGCTGTACTGCTGTTTCAGCGAAATAAATACTCTTGTTTTTATCGTACAAAAGATCATGTTCATAATTCATCTAGTAAAAAAAAGATCGTGTTCATAATTGAAGGACTCCGTGAGAGCTCTGCGCTGGTAACTTTTTAGCAAGCTAAACGGAGGGAGTATGTATCTACATGAACGCACACGGCTGTTTTATGTTTTCGTGGGGATCATACTCGGCATTTTCGCGTTTTTGTTTTTCGGCAAATGCGTTTTACAATTTTTTTTAAACGTCGCAAGTTGTACTACGGTTTTGTACTGCTGCAGCTCTCTTTCAACGACAATATGCCTTCTTCAAGTTGGTCATCGCCCGTGGCCCATGCATTCCTCTCTAAATAGTGGGACTGAGCTGGATAGTCATCGGGCGCTCCCAGGTCTGAGCTTAAAAGTCGCTTCGAAAAGATGTCTATATAAGTATTGTCGATGTGATAGCTTAGTTATAATGGGGTTGAAGAGGAAAAAAAGAAGATGCATTGATACGCAATTGGGCCGTCCGGCAGCGCAGGCAGAAAAACGCAGCGGAGATTACCGCCATGTGTCAACAGCCCACTGGGATTCACTCAGAATTAAGGAATGGATTTAGAGTATAGATGCCGGATACAACGGAAAGTTCATTTGGATCCCGGGCTCCACGGAGCCCGGTATTTTGAAAAAATTGAAAACCACATTTTTATGTTTCAAAAAAATGTGAAAAAAATCACAGGTGTAGGTACTGTCGAGACACACGCCCGTGAATTTTTTTGTCTTCAAATTTGTTGTATTCTGCTCTATGCAAAAAAGACAAATTCTGACAGATTTTCAAATTTTGAATCTGGGTATGTGGAATCAGAAATTTGTCTTTTAGATCTAGCCCAGAATAAAACGAATCTGTCCTTGAAATTTGGCACGCTTGTAGATCTAGGTGATATCTACACGTGGTATTTTTTTCTCGATTTTTGGAAACAAAAATGTGCGGATTTTTTGTTTTTGAAATACCGGGCTCCCTGGAGCCCAGGATCCAAAACACCGCACCCCCGGATACAAGCACAAGTGTGCTAAAATGGAAGAAGCATGAAGAGAAAGGATTGAGAGCCGGAGGTGGGAGAGAAGGTGCCGCCGCCGTGCTGTTGCCGTGATCCTCTGGATGCCCTCATCCGTTGCATCTTCCCTTGTATATGTAGTGACGTTAGAGGCTGGGCTCGGCCCATCGGTACCAGCGCGTGACGGAAGCCCAACATTGGGTACACAGGTGAGGGTCCTAACATCCCTCCCTCCTTGAAATTTCGGCTTGTCCCCAAGCCGAGGCTTCAGTTGATACCGAAAGATTAACTTTGCCGGGATCCCATGGCATTTGAATTCCCTTGATATTTCTGGAATCACCGCGACCGTTTTTGTGATGGCAGATGAGGTCGGTGTCGATGATGCCGGAGTAGAGTGCTTGTTCGAGGTAGTAGCCATAGTCGACGGGGATCTGGTTGATGAGGTCAATGTGGTAGTTGTCGTGGCTCCTATAAACTTGGTCAGAGAATGCGGCTTGGGCGGCATCCCTCTCTCCTTGAAAAGGAGCTTGCCCGCAAACCATGGAGAATGTCAAGCTACCCACAGTCCATGCGACCAACCAGATCTGATATGCACCAAAGGGATTGTTGGTCAGCCACTGAATTAGTTCACCACACTCAAGCCTCAGCTCCAGAAAAGCGGGCGCATAACGAGTAGCATTATGAACGCCGGGATCCCATGGAGTTGGAGTGTGTAGTATCTTGAGTCCCTTGCAGCACATGTAGTCAATGAAGGCAATGGAGCAAGCGTGCTGTAATATTTGGACCCTTAGCTGGCGTACAATCTCAAGGCCCATGTCTTGGTCTTGGTAATTCAGTTGTTCATGACTCTGCAGCCACTGAGCAAATCGATTTACAGGTACGCCCGAGAATGCAATGAAAGCCACATGAGATTTGTCACTAGCAAAGGAAAACCGCCACTGAATACAAAACTCCATGGCACTTTTGCATGCGCTGGTGACAAGAGAAAACCAAGAGCAAGAATGAACTTGAGGACTAAACCCATAAACGACCATACTGGTACCTCCAAGCACTTGTGTTTCATTCAACTTCTGCGAGCCAATCATAGAGTCAAACCAATGAGCAGAACCCACTGTACTGCTTGTCACCAACCATCGGAACAATAATTCCCTGCAGGAAACAGAGCTGAAGACCTTGACCCAAAGTGTAATGCACTGGACATGGAAGTTGAGCAAAAATGTGGATAACCGAACCTCCACTATGCTCATAAGAACAGTTTCTGGACTGCATGTCATTAGAGTATCATAATACTCAAAACTGCCCTTTGAATTGCATCGCTTGTTAACTGAACGCCAAACCATCCATAAAAGACAACCACTGCTAGTAACATGAGAAAACATAGATGAACTTAGCTTGAAAAGCGCTGCAAGAGTGTCACCCGTACTGAAATCGGTCACCAGCAGATGGGGAGTTGTTGTGTTGCAGCAATATATATAGGGTAATGACCACGCAATCAGAACTTCATGGCCCTCAATTGTCGGGTTGTCACTTGCATAATTTCCATGTGATGCAGTGGTACAAGGGAGCTCCGGATACGAACCACACAAATTCAGACGACTGTAATTCCAGTGCTCTAGCAGCCCCTGTGCATAACACGCAGACGGACATCCTTCAAAAATATCACCATGACGGTACTGAACCCCAAGTGAGCACTCATGTGGAGATATCCCTGATAGAACACACTTGCTGCCCTTGGAAGTAGAAGAGCTGGAGAATGCCAAGGGAACATGCCATTGGTAATAATCAGAATATTCTTCATCAAGTTGCCACGCAATTTCCCATTGAAATAATGCCAAGTCATATCGCTCTGCACTAGTCAGGTCAAGAAAGAGGAAACTGAAACAAGGAATATGACATAGCTGGACACCACTTGCACCTCTGCTAATCAGATAACTCACTGTAACTTCTGTAGATTCCATGCATGGTTTCTTCAGATTTTTTTCTGGAATATTCAGGCTCATACCAAGAGAAGTAAACTGCTCTTCTTGGTCAAATTTGCGCCGCACACTAGTGGCATTTTTCTTGCGGTCAAGCTCAGATTGTCGAAGTGGTGGCCTTGGATCAGTGAGGTGCACGCCTTGAAGCAGGTTGCCGAATGATGGCCACGGTATTGGTCGGGTCTTGCTGCTATCACACCAGCTCAAGTACAGATAAGGAGATGGCCAAGGTATGTGACCATGCACTTGCTCCTGGTGCCAGCGTGAGGTGACCATCTTACAGCCAACGAAAATCATCAGCATCTGACTGCCCTGAACTGTGGATACTTGATCTAATAGGAGCACCTCCTCCATAGGCAGGGGCATGCATTTGATAGGACTGATGTCGATGCCAAAGTGTGCATCATGGGTGACTTCGGAGACAGTGGTGCAGAGGTTACCATAGTCGCTCGCAGTTTGGAACTCAACAACATCAGCAATTGTCGTAGGGAAGCTATCAAAAGTGTGTCGCCGGGACGGTTCCATGTACGCATCACTAGAAGATTCACAGTCATTGATCCCTTTGAGTGTCGGCCATGGTAGGGGCCATGCCTCATTCCCATCTGCATGAACATCCGTGAACGAAGGCCAGGGAATGGGCCGATGTTCCGGAACTATGCTTATGATGCGTTGACTAGAGCCCGGCAGGAAGAGTTCACTGCCGTTGTGTAGTTGCTGCAACTGAACCATCGGCGTGGAAAACACCGATGCTGAAATTGTCGGTAACATACCCGCCATGGCCAGAGACACCGCTGCAGCAGGGATGCCGTTGGTGCTAAGGCTGTAGTCGTCCAGAGTTGATGGCGAGGATGCAACCAGCAGCAGAACGGTCATTGGCTCCACCGCAAGCTCAGGAATGCCCTCGTGTAGCAGGGCCCTCATGGTGACGCTAACGATCTGGAAGGTGTCCTGCTCGGGCTGCAAGCACGTTGGCGCACATTCCGTCGAACACCCCTTGGGCGCCAGGGGTAATGGCGTGGAGTCGTTGATGTTATCATGCTTGTCGGTGTCGTCCTGGGCGAGCTCGGTGGAGACCACGCCGTTGGTCTCGGGCGTGGCCGGTGAAGACGATGACACGGACACCCACGGCAGGAGCGTCGACGCGGGGACGGCTTGGGCTGCGCATTCCGTCGAACATGACACGGGCACCACGGCGATGGTGTAGATGGGAGCCACGGGCGCGACCACTGGCGACGCCACGATGGAGGAGGCTAGAGCCGGTGGCTCGACCAGCCCTACCGATGCGATGGCGACCTCGGTCGTCCCGGAGTTCGCCGTCACGGGTGCCGTGATGCGTCTGGTGATGTCCTCCATAGATTGGAGTTGTGCATCCAATGAAGCCAGAATATCATCGAAGACACGGTGTTGTTCGGCTTGCCAAGCATCGAGGTATGCCTTGAGCTCGGGATTCATGGTGAGATTCGTGGTGGGTGAAAAAATTTGGGGAATTTTGGTGGTGGGTGGATCGGGACTGGCTCTGATACCAGATGTCAACAGCCACACTAGGATTCACTCAGAATTAAGGAATGGATTTAGAGTACAGATCCGGATACAAGCACAAGTGTGCTAAAATGGAAGAAGCATGAAGAGAAAGGATTGAGAGCCGGAGGTGGGAAAGAAGGTGCCGCCGCCGTGCCGTTGCCGTGATCCTCTGGATGCCCTCATCCGTTGCATCTTCCCTTGTATATGTAGTGACGTTAGAGGCTGGGCTCGGCCCATCGGTACCAGCGCGTGACGGAAGCCCAACATTGGGTACACAGGTGAGGGTCCTAACACCATGAGACCCCCACGGGCTGTCACACATTCCGCTTCTGTCTCACTCCAATAAAAGCCAAAATTGAGCCATTAGGTTGTGACTCTGTCCGTAGTGGTGAAAGACGGTCCAAAGTTTAGTTATGGCGGAGTCAATAACAAATATAATTATTTAGTTAGGATCATTCAGGGGAGGGGGGCAATCGCCCCCTTCCCCAAGGTAAGATGTAAAATAATTAAACATAATTTTCTAAATATGAATATGCAAGTTTCAATTTTCTAAAATAGTTAAAATTAATCAATGAGAATAGTTGTGTATATAATCAATCAAATATCGTCAAGGTTCACTCTAGGCAAAAACTTCAGTGGATTAAATCACAACTTAATTATATGTCATTAACATAAATTGAACTCTCATTCAAAATTTATGGATAATAGGAATCCGTGGTCAATGAGTTGAACTGATTTCTCGCACTTCAACATGCTCCATTTAGAGTAAATACATATATATGAGTACAATAAAATGAAAATGCAAACATCAGTTTAATTTGTGTTAACACTTTTGTTTGATGCATAGATATAATATAGTCACTAGTTCAACATCTTGTCTTGTTTTTTGTTGCCGCCTCCTCGGTTCATGCGCCCGCCCTTGCACGCCATGGTGGAGGTTGTGGGCCGCCCGACAACGCAGCAGAATTGTGGCCGTGACTACCGCCAGGAGACCCCCGTCGGTCGTGGCCTCGTTGCCAGATCTTTAGTCCACCTTTTGTCTAACTCTAATCAAAGTCAAAGTTGAGCCATTGGGTTGTGACTCTGTCATTATGTGTGTGTCAGTGTGCGTGTGTGTGCCTCCAATCTTGTGCCTTCGTGTATACACTTGTGGATTTTGTTCTTTCATTTGGTTTTGACCACCGTAAATCCCTATTAACTGAGCCTTGTGGCTCCCCCTCTCCATGTACTTCCTCGATCTCTATTGTGTTTGGTATCGCTCCAATCATCACCTCACGGGATGCTTCATGATCCTCTTTCTCTGCCTTATCTTCCCCTGTCTCGCAATCTGAATTAGAAATATTGTTAGACCATAAATCAGGGAATACATCAGTCAAATCAGTTGCCTCCCCATAAAATAGTTCATGCTCTCTAAATACCACATCCATACTCACAAACATCCTCCTTGCAGACGGGCACCAACACTTGTAACATTTCTGCTTCCCAGAATATCCCACAAATATATACTTTAATGCCTTTGGATCTATTTTACCAACTAAAGGTCTGTAATCCTTCACAAAACATGTACATCCAAATACCTTTGGAGGGACTGCATAAGTAGTCTTCCCTGTAAGACACTCAACTGGAATCTTATAGTCAAGTACTCTGGATGGCATCCTGTTCATCAAATATGCTGCAGTCATCACTGCTTCAGTCATAAAAATATAGGCACATTCATGGCAAACATTATACACCGCACAATTTCAAGTATATGCCTATATTTTCTCTCTGCGAGGCCATTTGTTCAGAAGTACCAGAGCAGGTGGTTTGATGTATAATTCCATAATTTGATAAATAATCATCAAACTAATTATTCACATACTCAATACCATTGTCGGTATGAAGTATCTTTACACATGCATTGTACTGATTCTTAATCAAATTATGGAAACCTATAAGGCACTGAAACACATCACTCTTATTTCGCAGGACATAAACCCAAGTAGTTCTAGTGCAGTAGTCAATAAAAGTGACAAGTAGCGATATCCATTTAAAGACGCCACTCCACCAGGACCCCATACATCTGAATGAATAGTTTGGAGTGGAACATTACTTCTATTATCAGATGACAAATAAGAGCTTCGAGTTTGCTTTCCAAACTGGCACGCATCACATACCAATTTTACCTTGCTAACATTATAGTACAAAGTAGGGTATAGTCGACCCAAAATAGCAAAATATAGATGTCCCAATCGACGATGTTGGAGTAGAAGTTCTTCTAGTGGTGAGGTACACACTACAGTAGCCACTCTAGGTGACATATTCATGTCTAAGTAATATAGTCCATCACGCATGCTCCCCGTACCAGTCCTTCTTCTAGTCCCAAGTTCCTGGAATATGCACCACGTAGGAAAGAATATAGAAGCACAATTTACTTCATTGGTGATGCAACTTATTTATGAGAGATTAATTAGAAATGTCGGAACATTGATGACCCACAAGTATAGGGGATCTATCTTAGTCCTTTCGATAAGTAAGAGTGTCGAACCCAACGAGGAGCAGAAGGTGTTGACAAGTGGATTTCAGCAATGTTTCACTAAAAGAACTAAAAGGAAAATATTTATGGGTTTTTGGTATAGCAAGCAAATAAATAACGAGTAAATAAAAGATTGCAACTATTGTTGTAGCGAGTGGCCCAATCCTTTTTAGCACAAAGGACAAGCCGAGTGTATGACTCTTTGGATGATAGATTATCTAGAGTGACATTTACCATGGATTATTCTTTGTGAAATTGTGGTGTTTGTTTAGTCAGACTTTGAGGTGTGCTTTTATAGCCCTACGCATAGTACTCTTGTTTTATCAAGAAGAAGAATAATTCCGAGTAGCACTTGCTTGCTTTCAGTTGTGCTAACGTGTTGAGAGAGATCCCTAGCGAAAGTATGATCCCTAGGCCTTATTTCCAATCATCGGAACACCGTTTCTAGTCACTTTTGTTGCATGTTTGCTTGCTGCCATTTTTATTATAGAATTACAAAATCACTTTTTACCATACATATCACTTGTATTTTACCGTCTCTTCGCCGAACTAGCGCACCTATACAACTGACAATTGTATTGGGTGTGTTGGGGACACAAGAGACTTCTTGTATCTTAATTACAGGATTGTTTGAGAGGGGATACGTTCAACCTCTTCCTCCCGTGGATTCGATAAATCATGGGTTACTCACTTAAGGGAAAATTGCTGCTGTCCTACAAACCTCTGCGCTTGGAGGCCCAACACTGTCTACAAGAATAGAAGCGCGTAGTAGACATCAAGCTCTTTTCTGGCGCCGTTGCTGGGGAGGTAAGGTAAGCGGCACTCACACTCCGACAACGAAGCTCTTTTTTGGCGCCGTTGCCGGGTGATACGTCTCCGACGTATCTATAATTTTTGATGTTCCATGCTTGATTATATATGAGTGCCACATGTTTTTATAATGTTTTATATCATTTTGGCATGATTTATAGAACTAACCTATTAACAAGATGCCCAGTGCCAGTTCCTATTTTTTGTTGTCTTTTTGTTTCAGAAAAGTTGTTCGGGGAAGTTTCTCGGAATAAGCTGGAAATTTACGTGAATTATTTTCACTAGGAAACAAGTCCAGAGCCAGGAGGACGCCTATAGGGGGGCCCACAGGGACCAGATGCCCCCCCAGGCGCGACCCACACCTTGGTCGTGCCTGGGCCCCACCTGGTGCCCTCCGGCATCGTCTCGAGTTGCCCCTTCGCCTATAAATTCGTCTTTGACCCGAAAGCCCTAAGTACCCGATCATATTTTCCAGAAGACGTCTGAGGCCGCCGCCATCGCCAACCCTAGTTCGGGAGGGTTCTGTAGCTCTTCCCGGCACCCTGCCGAATAGGGGAATCGTCACCGGAGGCATCTATACCACCATGCCTGCATCCGGAGTGATGCGTGAGTAGTCCACCACGGGACTACGGGTCCATAGCAGTAGCTAGATGGTTGTCTCTCCTCCTTGTACTCCATTGCTTAGATCTTGTGAGCTGCCTATCATGATCAAGATCATATTATCTGTAACTGCTACATGATTGTGTTTGCATGGATCCGATGAATTGTGGAAATCATTACTTTTGTTCATCTATGTGTTATGTTTTATCTATGATCTTGCATGCTCTCCGATGCTAGTGGATGCTTTGGCCAAGTAATTGTTAGTGTCTTCAGAGAGGGTATTTATGCTAGATAGTGGGTTCCTGCCTCTTTTTGTCTGAGCTCGGGTTGACTATATATTAGATGAAGCGGTGAACTATATTGTTTTATGATAGCATTGTTATGCGCCCACAATTCTGTCAATTGTCATGCTGTAATTTGTTTACCCATCATGTATATCTTTTGGAGAGACAACACTAGTGATCTGTGGACTCTGGTCCTATTTTCCTACATTTTTTACAACCGTTCTAATAGCTTTTCATCATCATTTGCTCGCTGGTCATATTTCACTCTCATCGTATTTTACATCTGCACAATTAATCCTTTGTGTTCGGCAAGCCGGAGAGATTGACAACCTCTCTGTTTCGTTGGGGCAAAATACTTGTTTGTGATTGTGTGCAGGTCCGCGTTAATCTATAAGCGCCAGAGTAGATTGACACCTCGCTAAGCCTTCTCCAAGTCCTACTGGATCTGACAACCTTGGTTTTGTAATCAAGGGAAACTGCTGCTTTGTTGCATCATACCTTCCTCTTGGGGTTCCCCAGCGAATGTGTGATCCACATCATCAAGCAACTTTTTCTGGCGCCGTTGCTGGGGATTTGAAGAAGGCAACGACCAAGTCTTCCGTCAACACGCCAGCAAACTTTTTATGGCGCCGTTGCCGGGGACTTGGAAGCTTCAGCTAGGGGAGTTTCACACATCTTTTCACTTTACTTTGTTATTGTCTTGCTTAGTATATTTTTTGTTAGTCTTGTTTTGCCTTTTGTTTGCTCTAAAACTAAAAAACACAAAAAAAATTTAAAAATTCGGCAATTAGTCTCTTTTTGTTTTGCTTAGTTTCTTGCTTCTATATTGTGAAAATGGGTTCAGCTGAGAACACTAATTTGTGTGACTTTACTAGCACGAATAATGATGACTTTATATGCACACCTATTGCTCCACCGGCTTCCACAGCCGAATTTTATGAGATAAAGCCTGCTTTGTTAAATCTTGTCATGAAAGAGCAATTTTCTGGTGTTAGTGGTGATGATGCCGCCTCTCATTTAAATAACTTTGTTGAGTTATGTGATATGCAAAAATATAAAGAAGTACAGGGCGACATCATAAAACTGAAACTTTTTCCTTTTTCTTTAAGAGGACGTGCTAAAGATTGTTTATTGTCTTTGCGTAGGAATAGTATTGATTCTTGGACTAAATGCAAAGATGCTTTTACTGGGAAGTATTATCCACCTGCAAAAATTATACAACTAAGGATTAACATTATGAACTTTAAACAATTTGATAATGATCATGTTGCTCAAGCTTGGGAGAGAATGAAATCTCTAGTTAAAAATTGTCCCACTCATGGACTGACTACTTGGATGGTCATCCAAACTTTTTATGTAGGATTAAAATTTTCTTCAAGGAATATATTGGACTCGGCCGCTGGAGGTACCTTCATGTCCACCACATTAGGTGCTACAACCAAACTCTTGGATGAAATGATGGCAAATTATTCGCAATGGCACACCGAGAGAGCTCCTAGTGGTAAGAAGGTAAATTCTGCCGAGGAAATCTCCTCTTTAAGTGATAACGTTGATATGATCATGTCTATGCTTGCTAGCAAACATGTTCCTATTGATCCAAATTATTTTCCTTTTGCTTCTTTGGTTGCTCATGAAGAGCAAGTTGATGTTAATTTTGTTAAAAATAATTTCAACAATAATGCTTATAGGAACAACTTTCGTAATAATAATTATAAACCTTATCCACCAAATAATGGTAATTCTTATGACAATTCTTATGGTAATTCTTACAACAATAATAGATGTGTGTCCTCTGATCTTGAAAGCATTCTTAAAGATTTTATCACTTCACAAAAGTCTTTCAATAAAATTGTTGAAGAAAAGCTTGAGAAACTTGATAAACTTGTTGCTAAAGTTGATAGTCTCTCTCATGAAGTTGATTTCCTTAAAATATTTTTTTGCCTCATGATGTTAAGGAACATAAAACTTTAAATGCCATACATACAATTGATAATAATATAAGAATGTTGGCCGAATTGCATGCTAGGTGGGAAAGAGAAGAAAAAGAGGCTGAAATTGCTAAAATTAGTAAGGTTGCTAATGTTTGCACTATTTACACTAATGAGGATATTAAAATGTTGAATGCTCAAGAGTCATCTAGAGCACCTAAGTATGCTAATGTTAAAAGAATTGGAGTTGGAAAATTTTCCACCATTCCTAAAAAGAACCCAAAACTTTCAGTCGACACAGAAACTGTAGTTGATAAAAATGCTGAAATTAGTTTTGATAATATGGATTCTTTAGGTGACAATACTCCTGTTATTTTTTATGACAACTATCTTGATTTTGATAATTGTAACCTTACTAAAGTTATAAAGTTTTACAAAAGCTTGCTAAAACACCTAATGCTAGTAAAATGAACTTGGCTTTTACTAAGCATATTACTAATGCTCTCATTGAAGTGAGGGAAGAAAGACTTAAATGTGAATTCTCTATTCCTAGGAAATTAGAGGATGCTTGGGAACCTACCATTAAGATGAAAGTAAATGATTTTGAGTGTAATGCTTTGTGTGATCTTGGTTCTACTATTTCTATTATGCCAAAAAAGTTATATGATGCCCTTGATCTTGGACCACTAAAAGATTGTGATTTGAATGTGAATTTTCTTGATACCACTTCGCATACACCTTTGGGTAAAATAGATGATGTTCTCATCATGGTTAATGGTAATTATGTTCCCGTTGATTTCATTATTATGGATCTTGATTTTAAGCTTCCTTGTCCTATTGTTTTGGGAAGACCGTTTCTTAGAACTGTTGGTGTTGTTATTGATATGAGAGTGGGCAATATTGAATTTCAATTCCCACTGAAAAAGGCATCGAACATTTCCCAAGGAAGAGGATAAAGAAACCTTTTGATTCCATTGGTAAGCCAAAGAGTGGTTTTGAATTTGGTACTATTGATCAAACTTGAATTTGCCCTTTTGCCGAGCTAAAAGGCGTTAAAGAAAAGCGCTCATGGGAGGCAACCCATTATATTTTTACCTTCTGTTTCTTGTTGGTTTCTTTGAGTTTGGGTGATGCTACCTCTTTAATAACTCCCTTGTATCTTTTTATTTTGGTTTTTGGTGCCAAGAATAGCCTCTAAAGAGAGGAAGACTAATTGGTGAGTTTGCTGTCCAGAAACAGATTTCTGTTCTTCACTTTTCGAAAATGCAAATATCACAGGACGTCATCTTTGGCTGCAAATTTTTGACAGCAAGCATCAGGGTTTTTTCTACCTTTCTCTAGTTTTAAGTTTTCTGATTTGAGGTGCAGAAGTGCCCCGAAAAAATTCATCTTTACAGTATGTTCTGTTTTTGACAGATTCTGTCCTTAGTTTTGCATTGCTTCTTTCAGGGGCAAAGTGAAGTTCTTTTCAAGGCTAGAGCTTTACTTAGACCTTTGTTACAGCAGCTAATGTTTAAAAAAATAAGTTCATGATATGTGCTTTGGAACTGAAGGAAGATATTGTTTTTGTGGACTAACCCCTCTAATGAAGTTGCTATAAGTTTTGCGTGAAGGAAGTTTTCAAGTATCCAAGTGCGAGGTGATGAAGGAATATCAAGAAGGGATAAAATCCTAAGCTTGGGGAGGCTCCCCATGGACCCTCCTCTGAAATATTCAAGAAGTCAAAAGCGTCTAAGCTTGGGGATGCCCAAGGCATCCCCTTCTTCCTCGACAATCATCGGTTTCTCTCATGGTACTATATTTTATTCCTTTACACATTATGTGTTGTTCTTGGAGCGTCAGTTTGTTTTTACTTTCAGTTTGTTTGTGTTTTGTTCTCTGGTCTTTGCAATAAATTGGGTCCATGCATGCTTGTTTGGGAGAGAGACACACTCCGCTTTTTCGTAAACACTCATGTTCTTCATTTATATGTGTTGAGTGTTTATCTTTCGTTATTTTTACTTCTAGCTCTTGATCAAGAGATGTTAGCTTTTGTAGTTAGGTAGTAATGCTCTTGTTGTTTCACCCTTTTAGTTTTGTTTCAAACGAGGTTTGGACTCGGCAAATCCCTGGGTTGAGCACCCCGGGTTGATTGAGGGGGAGAGAGATGAGCGCTGGTGATCACGACGGCTAACAGGCGAGGTTTTACCCAGGTTCAGGCTCCCGGAGGATAACACCCTACTTCCTGCTTGTCTGGTATTGATGCTGAACGTGGCTACAATGGCGAGATGGCGATCTCGCTAGGGTTTGAGCCGGCGGCTATGAGCTGGGATTCAGTTACCCTAGACGAGGGACCCTCCCAGCCTTTATATGATAGGCTGGGTCTCGGGTGAACGGTGCCGATGGCACCTACAGGATGATCAAGGCCGGTGACCTAATGTCGACTATCTTGGGCCGCACGTCGTCCTTCTTGGGCCTTCCTTGGACCCTCGCCATAGGGTTAATGGACTCGACGCGACCCAGGTATCACCACCGTGGGGTTGTCAAAGGGTAACCCCACGACAGTAGCCCCCGAGTGCTTAGTCGAATCGTAGAGTCGGATAAAGGACTCCTTCCTTCTGGGCACGCCAGCGGGTTCCTGAAAGGAACAAACAAAATGGTCGACTCCGGCCGTTCAAGGCTTATGGAGGATTCCTTAGTCAAAACATCGACTGTAGGGTGAAAACTGCGAGTGTTGTTCTGGTCGGTGATTTTTCGACTGCGATTGTTCTGAGTCATTCGGGAGCGCGAACAGCGCTCCCGATGGGAGTAGCCCCCGAGATTAAGCTGAATTGCTTGCAATTGAGGTTAAACTCAATTTTTCCTTCAGTCGAAAAGCCCGCTCCCGATGGGAGTGAAGAAGGGACTCGAATTGACGGAGTCGCAACTTGCTTTGCATGACTTACTTTGTACTTGGCCGGTTTGGCTTACTGCTTAAGTTTGCTCAGCTCGTGGAGCTTACTGTATTTCTTTTGCAGTCGAATGGACTTGTCGAGTCGACTCAGCTCTTAGAGCTTACTGTATTTCTTTTGCAGTCGAATGAACTTGTCAAGTCGACTCAGCTCTTAGAGCTTACTGTATCTTTGTTGCACCCGAATGAACTGTCCGGGTGCTCCATCAGCCCATTGGCTTGCCACGCCTCCGCGGATGACGTCAGCGCTGACGTTTTCGGCGTGCTCTGCGTCCGATGGGACGCGACATGGTGGTCCCAGTGCCAGCATTGACTGATCTGACCGTTGGGCGCGAACTTTTCGCGGCGTGATGAAGACGCCTCGATTCCCGCGCGTAGTGGGCGGCGTGGCCGGCGACGGTTGGCATCTCTGCGCGACGCGTGGACGGCCAGATGAGGTTGTGGAGAGCGGTTTCGTGGGGAACGGCCAGGATGAACTGTCCCCGCGGTATATATTTTTCATCGCGGTGGGGAACAGTTCACCCCATCCTCATTTCGCCGCCATCTCCACTGCTCTCTCCTCCATTGCTGCTCCTCCATTGCTGCTCCTCTGCCAGATTCTTCTCCACCCACCATGAGCAAGGTCACAATGAAGAGGGGAAAGTCTGCCGCTGGCGCCGTCGCCGCCACCGAGGCTGGCGTGATGAAGAAGCCCGAGGGCGACTGGCGGGTCCTTTGGCCGTGAATCATGCTAATGTTGAAATGTGAATATGTGCTCTCGAGTCTTCTTTCATATCCATGTTTGAATGTCTTCCTCATTTGCCACTGTCGAATTTGGCAGTCTGAGATGGGCGAGGCTCCTGTGGTTGCTGGAGCGACTGGTGTGGATGATGAGGAGGACACCTCTTCAGCCGCACCTGATTGCCCTCACCGTCGAACTCCTCCGGCTCCTGCGCGAAGTGTAAATGACCAGCGAGTGATCATCTTCATGAGAAACAAGATTGTTGAGCTCGAGTCGAAGTTGAAGACCGCCGAGTTGGAGTTGGAGCGCTTGAAGTCGCGGCCTGCTGCGCCGTTCTCACAGCGTGAGGAATTCCTTCTTGGCCAGATAGACTTGATCGGTCGACAGCTGCAAGGTTGGTCTTCTGGCGCTTTGCTCCGGCTTCTTTATGCTTTCACTGTTCTAAGTGTTGGGTCTTGATGCAGATGTGAATGCTGACTGGAAGGCCGAGCAAAGTCGAATGGACGAGCGGGTGGATAGAGAAGCCGCCGGTGACTCACTTGAAGCTCGTCAATTTTGGTCAGACAAATCCAAGGGCCGTGTACTGGCTAGAATGCTGGATCGCACCTGGCGGGCTGCTTTACTCTTGGAAGGTTGCAGAAAGACCTACCTGCAGGTCAACAAGGTGTTCTTTCCGCACAACGAGCAGCCTAACGGACTGGCTGCGCTGCTGGAGAGGTACCGCGAGGGCAAGGCGTTGAAGGAAGTCGTGCACACCCAGCTTGTTGGCGGGGCGAACGTTGCGCTGGCGTACATTCGAATGCACCGGCCTCATATTCCCTTGGACAAGGTGCTTGATGGCTTGCCTGGAGCAGATGACTACGCCGATGCCCTTGCGGCTGCGCGTCAGATGATTCAATAGGTCCAGAGCTTTAGTGAGCAACTTGTAGGGCCACTCAAGTAAGACTAACAGATTGCTGTTGTATAGCGTTAGCTTGTAAAAGACATTTTTCCAAGTGGAAATATGAGTGTATGTGTGCCGAGGTCGTCGAAGCCACCGAGTGAAAAATTGTGTATTGTAGATTTCTGTAAACCCGTATGGCATAGTCCCCGAGCGGGTCGAGTGCGGCCGAGGCGTTTTCGAGTCGGGCCTGTGCGGCGCAGCCCCCGAGTGCTTTCGAGTGCGGCCGAGGCGTTTTCGAGTTAGACCTGTGCGACGCAGCCCCCGAGTGCGTCGGGTGGCGACCTAGGTTGACTTAGACCTGCACGGCGCAGCCCCCGAGTGGTTCGGGTGGCGGCCAAGGATTTTCGGGTTGAGCCTGTATGGCGCAGCCCCCGAGTGGTTCGGGTGGCGGCCTAGGTTTTGACTTGGACCTGTACGGCGCAGCCCCCGAGTGGTTCGGGTGGTAGCCGAGGATTTTAGGGTTGGACCTGTGCGGCGCAGCCCCCGAGTGGTTCGGGTGGCGGCCTAGGTTGACTTAGACCTGTGCGGCGCAGCCCCCGAGTTGTTCGGGTGGCGGCCGAGGATTTTCGAGTTGGACCTGTATGGCGCAGCCCCCGAGTGGTTCGGGTGGCGGCCTAGGTTGTGACTTAGACCTGTACAGCGCAGCCCCCGAGTTGTTCGGGTGGCGGCCGAGGATTTTTGAGTTGACCTGTATGGCGCAGCCCCCGAGTGGTTCAGGTGGCGGCCTAGGTTGTTACTTAGACCTGTACAGCGCAGCCCCCGAGTTGTTCGGGTGGCGGCCGAGGATTTTCGAGTTGACCTGTATGGCGCAGCCCCCGAGTGGTTCGGGTGGCGGCCTAGGTTGTTACTTAGACCTGTACAGCGCAGCCCCCGAGTTGTTCGGGTGGCGGCCGAGGATTTTCGAGTTGACCTGTATGGCGCAGCCCCCGAGTGGTTCGGGTGGCGGCCTAGGTTTATGTTGCTTGCTGACAAAAGTAAAGGAGAGAGCTTGTTCCTCAAATCACTTTATTGATTTTTGCGAGCAAGCCGCCTCGTTAAAACCCTTCCAGTCCCTTTGGGTACCCTGGCGAGGGAAAGAGTGCCTCTGAAACCTGCCGCTTCTTGACATTGTACTGTTACAAATTGGGGTCGATCAGGCGTAGAATTGGCGCAGTTGCGCAACGTTCCATGGGTTGTTGCAGACTGCCCCTGTCTTCGAGTCCTTCAGGCGGTAGGCTCCACCGCCGATTGCTTCTGTCACGATGTATGGGCCCTCCCACGGGGAGGCAAGTTTGTGCACCTTCTTCTGCTTGAGTCGGAGGACAAGATCACCAGGAACGAACGCTCTGGGCCGCAGTCGCCGCCCATGATAGTTGCGCAGGTCTTGCTGATACACGGCTGTGCGGGTAAGGGCGATGTCGCGTGTTTCATCCAGGGTGTCCATGTCATATTCGAGTGCTTCCTCTGCATCGGACTCATCGTAGGCCACCACTCGGGGAGCGTCGAACTTGATGTCGCATGGCAGGACTGCTTCAGCGCCGTACACCATGAAGAATGGCGTGTACTGGGTAGATCTGTTTGGCGTGGTGCGCAGACTCCACAGCACAGATGGCAGTTCTTCGACCCAGCACCTGCGGCGCGCCTCAGTGGCACTCGCAGGCGCCTCTTTACGCCCTTGCAGACTAGGCCATTTGCTTTCTCGACTTGTCCGTTGGATTGCGGGTGCGAGACAAATGCGTAGTTGAGCTTGATGCCTTGGTCAGAGCAGAAGTCCTTGAATTCTTCGGCTGTGAAGTTCGAGCCGTTGTCGGTGATGATGCTGTGCGGCACGTTGAACCTAAAGATGATCGACCTGATGAAGTTAACCGCCGAGGAGGCAGTTGAACTTGTGATGGGCGCGGCTTCAATCCACCTCGTGAACTTGTCGACTGCCACCAGGAGGTGAGTGTGTCCGCCTGGAGAAGACTTCTTGAGTGGACCCACCATGTCGAGCCCCCATTGAGCGAAGGGCCATGCGAGTGGTATGGTCTTCAATGCTGATGCCGGTGCGTGCGGCTTGTTGGCGAACTCCTGGCAGTCGATGCATTTCCTCACGAGTTCTTCTGCGTCTTGCATTGCGGTGGGCCAGTAGAACCCTACTCGTAGGGCTTTGGCCACCAAGGCTCGACTGCTGGCGTGGTGTCCGCAGATGCCAGCGTGGATCTCGAGTAAGATGGCTTGACCATCGACTGGGTTGATGCACCTTTGGAGGACTCCTGAGATGCTTCGCTTGTAGAGTTCCCCGTTGATGACGGTGAGGCCCTTGGAGCGGCGGACGACACGCTTGGCTTCGACTGGGTTCGTTGGCACCTTCTGATGCAGTATGTATGCCAGGTATGGGCTTGTCCATGTGGGTTCGACCAGCATTACTTCCATGGGTTCCTTTTCCGTGCTGGGCGGGTTGGTGGTGCTTGTTGTCGGTGCAGAGGGTCCCGGCGCGGGTCGGAGCTTGATGGAGCGTTGCGTGATGCACTCGAGGAAGACTCCGGGTGGCACCGGTGCTTTGTCTGAGCCGAGGTTGGCGAGGGTGTCAGCTTCCTCGTTGCTCTCACGGCCGATGTGCCGCAACTCGCAGCCGTCGAAGGTGCCTTCCAACTGGTTGTATAGGTCCCTGTAGGCTATCATGTTGTCGGCGATGGCGTCACATTGCTTCATGGTTTGCTGCACGACAAGGTAGGAGTCTCCGTAGATCATGAGGTGAGTGGCGCCGCAGTTTTTGGCCATTCGCATGCCGTGGATTAGGGCCTCGTACTCTGCCTCGTTGTTGGAGGGTGTTGGGAAGTCCATCTGCAGTACATACTTCAGTTTGTCGCCTTTGGGTGAGATGAGGACGACCCCGGCCCCTGCTGATCTAAACTTCTTGGACCCGTCGAAGTACATTGTCCATGCGTTGGGCAAGTCGGGTACGTTTGGCAGCTGGGCCTCTATCCACTCTGTGGTGAACTCTGGAAGGACTTGAGCCTTGATGGCCTTCGGGTGCGCATACTTCAGCCCCCAAGGTCCCAACTCAACAACCTACTTGGCGACTCGTCCTGTCGCGGCTTGGTTAGTGAGGATGTCGGAGAGCCCAGAGGAGCTTACCACCGTGATGGTGTGCTCGGAGAAGTAGTGGACGACCTTCCTTGATGTCATGAAGACTCCGTACGCTAGCTTCTGGAAATGCGGGTATCGCTGCTTGGAGAGGGTTAGCACCTTGCTAAGAAAGTAGACGGGTCGCTGAACAGGGTGGCTGTGCCCTTCTTCTCCTCATTCGACGACGAGTACTGTGCTGACTACTCTGTTCGTGGCTGACACGTAGAGGTACAGCGGCTCGTTCTCCAGTGGCGCCACCAGCACTGGAGGAGTCGTGAGGGTTTTCTTGAGCTTGTCGAATGCATCTTGCGCTTCTTCTGTCCACTCGAATTTATCCGTCTTCTTCATCAGTTGGTAGAAAGGCAGGGCCTTTTCTCCCAACTTACTAATGAACCGGCTGAGAGCTGCGACTCGGCCGGCTAGGCGTTGTACTTCATGAAGCTTGGTCGGTGCTGGTATTGCGAGTATATTTTGCACCTTCTCAGGGTTGGCTTCGATTCCTCTTGCAGAGACGAGGTACCCGAGCAGTTCTCCGGCTGGCACGCCGAAAACGCACTTGTCCGGGTTCAGCTTGATCTGATACTTGTTGAGTGCGGCGAAGACTTTGCGGAGGTCAGCAATTAAACTGTCCTCCGTTTGAGTGGTGATGACTATGTCGTCGATGTAGACTTGTACGATCTTTCCTATTAACTCCTTCAGGCAAGTTTGCATCGTGCGCTGGTATGTGGCTACAGCGTTCTTCAACCCGAAGGGCATCATTTGGTAGCAGAACACACCATGGGGTGTGATAAATGCAGTCTTCTCTTCATCTTCGACTTTCATCCTGATCTGCTGGTACCCGGAGTAGGCGTCCAGGAAGGATAGGCGCGCGCAGCCTGCAGTCGAGTCGATGATCTGGTCTATCCGCGGAAGCGGGAAGTGGTCCTTGGGGAAGCACTTGTTAATGGCGGTGAAGTCGACGCACATGCGGAGTTTCTTCGTCTTCTTCTTCTCCACCAGGACCGGGTTCGCTACCCAGTCCGAGTCCTTGATTTCCCGGATGAATCCGGCGTGGAGCAGCCGGTCGATCTCCTTGCTGATGGCGTCTCGCTTGGGACCCGAAAAGCGTCGCATGGTCTGCTTGACGGGTCTGGCGTCCTTGTGGACGCGTAAGGAGTGCTCGGCGAGTTCCCTGGGTATGCCTGGCATGTCAGAAGGTTGCCAGGCAAAGATCTCCCAGTTCTCACGTAGAAACTCGACGAGCGCGCCTTCCTATGCGATAGGCAGGCTTGTCGACACCTTGACTATCTTGCTGGCGTCCGTCGGGTGGACTTGATGGGTTCTTGTGTCGTCAGTCGTGTTGAAGGCAGAGTCCTTGGCTGGTTTCTTGCGTGGCGGGAAAATGGTCTTGTCGTTGTCGACTGCCATCATCGCAAGGTGCTCCTCCATTCCGAAGAATTCAGAGATCTGGCTGAATTCGCGGTCGCAGCTGTTGGAGCGGTCGAAGTCGCCGTGCACCGTGATGACGCCCTTGGGTCCAGGCATCTTGAGCATCAGATAGGCGTAGTGAGGTATCGCCATGAATCTGGCAAAGGTTGGGCGCCCGAGTATCGCATGGTACTGCGACTTCCAGTTGACTACCTCGAAGTCGATCGCCTCCCTCTAGAAGTTGGCGGGTGTGCCGAAGATGACATCGAGTGTGATTGCTCCCATGGGCGTGACTGCTTGCCCTGGTACTATGCCATGGAAGGTGGTCCCTGTCGGCGAAGATTATGTTGATGCCGCTGCCTCCGTCCATGAACACCTTTTTCAAGGTGTAATCCCCGATCAGAGCTTCGACTACCAGAGCGGCGTGCCCGGGTCGTGGTACCGCAGGTGGATGATCTGCTCTGGAGAACGTGATCGGTGTCTCTGACCCTCTCAGGTATTCGGGTACTGCAGGTGGACAGGTGACAGCCTGGTAGACTTGGCGGGTGATGATCTTCTGTGTCCTGTTTGAAGGGTGCCCCTTCTGTATCATGTTGAGCTGTCCGCGTGCCGCTGGATATGCGTCAGGGGCTTCTTGTTACGGCAGCTGCTGCGGATAAAAGGCTGCCGCTGCCTGTGCTGGGTTAGCGACTGCAGGTGTGGGTGCGGGTGCTGCTTGGAGAGCCAGCTGCGCGACTGGCTGTTCTACGGGTGCTGCCTGGGGAGCCAAATGCATGGCTGGCTGAGCGACTATCTTCTGCATTGCCTGGTATATCCTCCGTGCCTTTTTGCAGTCCTTCAACAGGTGACGGTATCCCCACTTGCCCGTTTCCGGGTTCCTGAACATGTGGTGCTTGCAGGGTTGCTCTAGCTCTTCCTCCGGAGTCGGCGTGCGCCTCTGCCACTCTCGCTTGCGGCTCCCATCGCCACGGTAGGTGCTGCCACCGCTTCGGTTGAATTTCCCTTGGTTGTATTGGCGACTCTGGTCGTCGTCGCTTCGACTGTGCTGCCTTTGACTGTACTGGCGATTGCTGTCGCATGCTTCATTCTCGCGGGGGGTTTCGAATCCCGCCGCTACTAACTCTATTGAGTCATTGCCGTGGTAACGCGGCTTCTTCTTCTTCTGGCGTCCTTCCCGCCAGTTGCTTGGTCCAGCCTCGTCTCGTGGAGTATCACGGACCGAGTCCTCTCCGTCTGCCCATTGGTTGGCTATCTTCATGAGGTCAATCATGTTTCTCGGCCGGAGCCTACCAAATTCCTCGCGGAGGTCGCGGCGGTAGACGCCGTGCATGAAGGCATCCATCACCCGGTCTTCCGAGGTGGCTTCCATGGTGTTGCGGAGCAGGGTCCATCGCTGGATGTAGGACTGGAGCGGCTCGTCCCGTCCTTGTTTGCATGCTTGGAGCTCGACGAAAGTTGTCGGCCTTGAGTATGTCCCCAGGAAGCTCTTGACGAAGGCATCCGCGAACTCGTCCCATGTGCTGAAGGCGTCCTTGGGTTGAGTGTTGAGCCATCCGCGTGCAGATCCTGTGAGCATCAGCTGGATGTGCTGCATGGCTGTAGTCGAAGTACCGCCCTGACAACTGCAGGCTATGAGGTAGTCCTCCAGCCAGTCTCTCGGGTCCTGCTTTCCGTCGTACTTGACCGCTTCTGCCGTGAGCTTGAAGCCCTTGGGCATTCTTGTGTCGCGGATGTTGAAGCTGAAGCATGGGGCACCGCATGGCTCGAATTCGCTATCGTCGCGGTCGTCAGCATTGGGTGTGCTGACAATCCGCTGGATGCGGTTGCGGTGTACCGTCCTCTGCGTGATGACGTTGCGGAGGTCTTCGCCTAGCTGCGGCTGTCCCGGCTGTCTTGGAGCTGGGCCTGCGAGCGCTGCGGGTTCGCGGTCGCAGCGACCCCAATTCTCTTGCGCCCTTTCTGCTGGTGCCTTGTTCGCCAGAGCCTCTTCAACTGCCTTGATGGACATGATTTGTTGCTTGTGGAGGAGAGCGCGGGCGTCACCCTCAGGCAGCTACGTTAGTCGCAGGTATGTTTCGACTGCCATGAGGGCAGCTCCGGGTGTCTTGGGGACGGGTATCCCGTCCGCGTCTTCAGTCATGTATGACGACTCGAGGTTGCGGGTAATTCCGGCGCATTCGGCCTCTGTCATCCGGGGCACGCGGGGCCTGTGGCGCCTTGCTCCTTGTGAGACCTCTGTCGAGGCAGCAGTGAATGAATACGCGGCCCTCCTGGCACTCGCCGCGTCGGCTTCCTCCTTGCGTCGGAGCAGCTCGGCCTTCTCTGCGCGGAGTCGTTCACCCTCCTTCCGCAGCAGATACTGGACCGCCATAAGGTCCTCTCGGGGTGCATCTGGTGGGGGGTATGTACCCTCCTCGACGTGCTTCAGGGCTCTGACTGCCATGTCGCGGGTGATGGTGAGTCGTGTCTGGTCCGGCAGGACCACCTCCAGTGGATATACGGGTTCGTCGCCGTTGGTCCGCGCCGGGCCGGTCATGTAGACTTGTGCAGGGTAAACCCGGGGAGTGGGGCTGATGCTTCCACTGCTGCTTCCTTCATCCGAGCCGTGCTCGGAGTCAAAAATGGCTCCAACGTGGTGGGTACCACAGTTGCCGTTGAGATTCTTTCCGTAGAGTTTCGCGGCCTTCACGGCGGACGCGAGGAATGGAGTCGCTATCGTCGACGCGGGTGTGATTGGCTTGCGGATGATCTCGCGACGCGAAGGCGTGGCCGACATAGCCGGAGTCGATGTAGATCTTGGCCTTGCCCGCGACGCGACCAAGGTAGTCGAAGTAGACTGATCCGCGCAGGGGTCACCGCCGATGCGATCTCCTTGGCAGCCGCGGGTGCGGGTGTCTTGGTCGCGTCCGGCGCGATCTTTGCCATGGAGGCAGTTGGTGGAGTCGAGACGCGCGCGATCTTCACGGCAGTCGAGGATGCGATCGTCGCAGTCGCGGTAGATGCGATCACGGCGGGTGATGTCATGGTCATTGTAGTCGTAGCAGATGCGATCTTCGCGGCAGTCGAAGGCACGATCGCTGGATTCGCGGCAGATGCGATCTCCACGGCAGGTGGAGGCGTGGTCGACGTAGTCGATGCAGACGCGGGTGTCGTCTCCGCGCGTAGCGCGGCCACCGTAGATCGGAGCGTTCCGTAGCTATTTATGAGGTAACGCATGGTACCAAAGGTGATCCACGTACCTTCACTCAGTTCAGCGTACGCCGAGCGATGAGCCGGCGGGTGGCTGACGTACTCGAGGGAGCTGGACCGGATTGGCTCCCTGGTGCAGGCGTCGGTCTTCAAGGTTGATGGAGCCGGAGCGACCATGGTTCCAACGCTCATTCTTTCCCACAGACGGCGCCAATTGACGAGGTTTGGACTCGGCAAATCCTTGGGTTGAGCACCCCGGGTTGATTAAGGGGGAGAGAGATGAGCGCTGGTGATCACGACGGCTAACAGGCAAGGTTTTACCTAGGTCTAGGCTCCCGGAGGATAACACCCTACTTCCTGCTTGTCTGGTATTGATGCTGAACGTGGCTACAATGGCGATATGGCGATCTCGCTAGGGTTTGAGCCGGCGGCTATGAGCTGGGATTCAGTTACCCTAGACAAGGGACCCTCCCAGCCTTTATATGATAGGCTGGGTCTCGGGTGAACGGTGCCGATGGCACCTACAGGACGATCAAGGCCGGTGACCTAACGTCGACTATCTTGGGCCGCACGTCGTCCTTCTTGGGCCTTCCTTGGACCCTCGCCACAGGGTTAATGGACTTGGCGTGACCCAGGTATCACCACCGTGGGGTAGTCAAAGAGTAACCCCACGACAGGTAGTAATGCTCTTGTTGTTTCACCCTTTTAGTTTTGTTTCAAATAAGTTGATTGGTGTTTGGTTGAATGGAAATTATCATGTAGGAAGTGTGAAAAGTGATGCTTAATCTTGTAGATCATTGTCTTGAATCTTTGATACTTGTCAATTATTTAGAGATAAGAAGTAGATTAATGCTTAAACTTGTGGATCATCTAGTAAGAATAGATTAGTAAAGAACTGTCGTAAAGCTTTAAAATTGTGGTGCTTGTCCTGCTTGGTAGCTCTCAAAGTCTAGATATTCTTTTTGAAAAGAGTTGGTTTGGCTAACAAGGTAGACGATGTGAAGTCTAGTGGTTATGCATAATGTATATCTGTAGTCATTCATTGAACCAAGTTGATGTTATGTGTTTCCTTGATATCCCGCTAAGCCCAAAAATTCCGTACTGAGAGGGAATACTTCTCGTGCATCCAAATTCTTGAGCCAAATATCCTTGCCATTTGTGTCCACCATACCTACCTACATGTGGTATTTCCTTGCCACTCAAAGTAAATTTTTCATGTGCTATCTATAAAACTTTCAAAATTCTCCTTTTTTTGTGTCTCTGTTTTTAAGCTCATGAGGAAGCAGTAGGAAGCTAGATATAACATGTGACAAGCAAGGTCATTTCCCCCCTTTCACCCGGTGAGGATGAATTATGTGCTCACTTGAATTTGCCGAGAGCGGCTTAAGCAAAATATAAATATAACTCACCATTCTCCTCCGCACATTGTAAACATGAGAAATAAGTCAAACATTGGTTAGTGGTGAAACAAAGGAGAACGAGGAGTGACCTCATTCCTCTAAGTACCAGCCGCTCTCAAAAGTCTAAAAGCCTTGCTTGAAATGGGGGACTAGCTAGTTTCTTTACTGTGAAGTCGTTGACGAAAGCATGCATATCTCAAAACTGTTTTACTTCTGTCAAAAATAAAAAAAATAAAAAACCAAATAAAAAGCTCTAGCACATGATTAATCCCTGCTTCCCTCTGCGAAGGGTCTTTCTTTTACTTTTATGTTGAGTCAGTCTTCCTCTTCCTTCTTTACCCCTCAAGCAATCACTTGGTGTCAACTTTGGTTCAAGTTTTACTTCATGTTATCTTTATGTCTAACCGTGAAAACTTTGTATTGACTTTATCTTGAGATAAATATGTTGCAAGTTGAAGCTTTTTGCTGAAAACTTAAATCTTCCTTTGTGTTGGCCAAACTCCTTTGCCGAAAAAATATTGCTTTGTGGGATATCAATCATTGTCAAGTGTTATACTTTTAAATCTCCAAAGTACACTTTTTTAGTAAATTCTTGCTTAGATGTTACACCTAGTTAATCATTGTTTCTTTCATTTAATGAACCATTGTTTTGGATCAATGCATTCAGTTCATATGCTTTACATGATTACTAGATCAAGATTGTGTTGGTATCATGTCACTTCAAAAATTATTCTGTTATCATTTACCTACTCGAGGACGAGCAGGAATTAAGCTTGGGGATGCTGATATGTCTCCGACATATCTATAATTTTTTATGTTCCATGCTTGATTATATATCAGTGCCACATGTTTTTATAATGTTTTTATATCATATTGGCGGGATTTATGGAACTGACCTATTAACAAGATGCCCAGTGCTAGTTCCTGTTTTCTGCTGTCTTTTTGTTTCAGAAAAGTTGTTCAGGGAAGTTTCTCGGAATCTGCTGGAAATTTACGTGAATTATTTTCACGAGGAAACAAGTCTGGAGCCAGGAGGACGCCTGCGGGGGGACCCACAGGGACCAGACGCCCCCAGGCGCGGCCCACACCTTGGCCGCGCCTGGGCCCCACCTGGTGCCCTCCCGGCATCGTCTCTAGTTGCCCCTTCGCCTATAAATTCGTCTTCGACCCGAAAACCCTAAGTACCCGATCATATTTTCCAGAAGACGTCCGAGGCCGCCGCCATCGCCAACCCTAGTTCGGGAGGGTTCTGCAGCTCTTCCCGGCATCCTGCCGGAGAGGGGAATCGTCACCGGAGCATAGTTTAAAAAACTGGACCGGACCGCCGGTTGAACCAGAAAAAACCGGAACCGATGGCCTAACCGGTTTGTTAAGCGCACTGGACCGGTCCCGCCAGCGAACCGGGAAAAACCGGACAAACCGCGGTCCGACCGGCGGTTTCGCAGTAAACCGGCGTTCCGGTCCGACCGGTTTCTGCAGGGAAATTCAGAAAAATAGCGCGCGCGGACTGGACTCGAACCTGCGAGCTAAGGGAAACGCAACGATCGGTGATACCAACTACCCGCCGCCAGCTTGGTGTCCATTCTAGGCTACATACAGTTTTATACTTGATTTTCTTCCGCAGTATTGAATAAAATTATTTTTTTATTCCTGGAACCTTGATGTTTGAGATGGCTACATGCATGTGTACGTAATTGTGTATCAGTGTGTGTCATTGTACATGCGTTGCAACTTTGCAACTTGCTGTTATTGTTCATGCATGCGTCATGCGTGTATGTGTGTATCAGCGTACTATACGGGCAATTGTATTGCTTTATTGTTGCTCACTTTGATGGCTTTGTGCTTGCTAGTTTATTTTATAATTCATATCATCAAGTATGAATTTATTTAGATACATATTTATTTGTTCATTATAGAGTTTATGAGTGAAAATATACTATTTTACATCTTAAAAAACCAGACATTGAACCAGTGAACCCGTGGTTCGACCGGTAAAAACCTGAACCGAAAGCCTCACCGGTTCGATCACCGGTCCGGTTTTTTAAACTATGCACCGGAGGCATCTACACCACCATGCCTGCCTCCGGAGTGATGCGTGAGTAGTCCACCACGGGACTACAGGTCCATAGCAGTAGCTAGATGGTTGTCTCTCCTCCTTGTACTGCATTGCTTAGATCTTGTGAGCTGCCTATCATGATCAAGATCATATTATCTGTAACTGCTACATGATTGTGTTTGCATGGATCTGATGAATTGTGGAAATCATTACTTTTGTTCATCTATGTGTTATGTTTTTATCTATGATCGTGCATGCTCTCCGATGCTAGTGGATGCTTTGGCCAAGTAATTGTTAGTGTCTTCAGAGAGGGTATTTATGCTAGATAGTGGGTTCATGCCTCTCTTTGTCTGAGCTCGGGTTGATAGAAACGATCAAGACTAGAGATGTGATGTTGCCACTAGGGAGAAAACAGCGGCGTGATTTCCTTGTGTTATTTACATTTTTACATTATGCACTTTGCTTATTATAATGATCTGTTGCTTGAAACTTAATACTTCTAGGGGACATGCTGGATAGCGATCCCGGGGTGGATTATTAGTCATAGATGCAGTTGGATAACGGTCTATGTATTTTGACGTAATGCCCATATTAGATGAAGCGGTGAACTATATTGTTTTATGATAGCATTGTTATGCGCCCACAATTCTGCCAATTGCCATACTGTAGTTTGTTTACTGATACGTCTCCGACGTATCTATAATTTTTTATG